>JAVQJD010049657.1:0-10729 GCA_036023655.1 Nannoperca australis
TGGAGGGTAACAGACTGGAGGGTAACATACTGGAGGGTAACATACTGGAGGGTAACAGACTGGAGGATAACAGATTGGACAGTAACAGATTGGAGGGTAACAGACTGGAGGGTAACATACTGGAGGGTAACATACTGGAGGGTAACAGACTGGAGGATAACAGATTGGACAGTAACAGATTGGAGGGTAACAGATTGGAGGGTAACAGGTAAAGCAGGCTGGGAATCCATTCAGTTCACTTCAGTTTTTTTTATAACAAATTTATATATATATTTATATAAACATATTTATATATATATATTTATATAAACATATATATATATACACACACACACACACACATATATATACGTGTATATATATATATATATACGTATATATATTTATACAGCACCACATCATAACAGTAATCTCAGGACACGTCTTCATACAGAGCCGGTCCAGACCAACTCTTATATTTACAGAGACCCAACAGTCCCACCATGAGACACCAGGAGAAAGTGGCAAGGAAACACTCCCTTTAACAGGTAAAAACCTCTACCAGAACCAGTACCAAGACCAGGACCAGGACCACAGACAGAAACAGGACCAGGGTCTGGGTGGGCATCATCTGCCTCGACCAGTTGGGTTGAAAGGGAGAATGGGGGTTGGGTAGTGATGGTACTAGCAGTAGTAGTAGTATTACAGTAGTATTGCAATAGTATTGCAGCATCAGTAGAGGTATTGCAGTAGTATTGCAGTATCAGTACAAGTATTACAGTAGTATTGCAGTAGTATTGCAGCAGAAGTAGAGGTATAACAGTAGTATTGCAATAGAAGTAGTATAGGTGTGTCTCACCTGCATTTTCTCTGATGTAAACTGAGTGTAAACTGTTGATCGGCAGCAGAAACACAATAATCAATAATCCATAATGAACCTGGTCCATCCTGACAGAGAGAGAGACAGACTGATAAACAGACAGGCAGCTACAGAGAGAGAGACACACTAACGGAAAGCTGCCGTGTGCAGACTGAACTCTAACAGACACTCCTCCACTCTGTCTCAGTACCTCCTCCTCCAGCCTGTCTGTCTGCCTGTCTGTCTGTCTGCCTGTCTGCCTGCCCGTCTCTCCTCCCTCTTGCTGCTCTGCCTGTCTCTCTCAGTAGCAGTAATACAGTAGTATGCAGTGAGTTGCTAACAGCAGTTTACAGCTGGAAACATCTGCTGAAGTGTTCTATTGTTGGAAAGTCAGATGTTCCACTGTGTTCCCACTGTGTTCCCACTGTGTTTCTACTGTGTTCCCACTGTGTTCCCACTGTGTTCCCACTGTGTTTCTACTGTGTTTCTACTGTGTTCCCACTGTGTTTCTACTGTGTTTCTACTGTGTTCCCTCTCTGTTCCCACTGTGTTCCCACTGTGTTTCTACTGTGTTTCTACTGTGTTCCCACTCTGTTCCCACTGTGTTCCCACTGTGTTTCTACTGTGTTTCTACTGTGTTCCCACTCTGTTCCAACAGTGTTCCCACTATATTTCTACTGTGTTTCTACTGTTTCCACTGTGTTCCCACTGTGTTCCCACTGTGTTTCTACTGTGTTTCTACTGTGTTTCTACTGTTTCCACTGTGTTTCTACTGTGTTTCTACTGTGTTTCTACTGTTTCCACTGTGTTCCCACTGCGTTTCCACTGTGTTTTTACTGTTCCCACTGTGTTTCTACTGTGTTTCTACTGTGTTTTTACTATTTCCACTGTGTTCCCACTGGGTTTCTACTGTGTTTCTACTGGGTTTCTACTGTGTTTCTACTCATTCCACTGTGTTCCCACTGTGTTTCTAATGTTTCCACTGTGTTCCCATTGTGTTTCTACTGTGTTTCTACTGTTCCCATTGTGTTCCCAATGTGTTTCTACTATTTCCACTGTGTTCCCACTGGGTTTCTACTGTGTTTCTACTATTTCCACTGTGTTCCCACTGGGTTTCTACTGTGTTTCTACTGTTTCCACTGTGATTATACTGTGTTTCTACTGTTTCCACTGTGTTCCCACTGGGTTTCTACTTTATTTCTACTGTGTTTCTACTGTTTCCACTGTGTTCCCACTGGGTTTCTACTTTATTTCTACTGTGTTCCCACTGTGTTTCTACTTTATTTCTACTGTGTTCCCACTGTGTTTCTACTGTGTTCCCAATGTGTTTCTACTATTTCCACTGTGTTCCCACTGTGTTCCCACTGTGTTTCTACTGTGTTTCTACTATTTCCACTGTGTTCCCACTGTGTTTCTACTGTGTTTCTACTGTTTCCACTGTGTTCCCACTGTGATTATACTGTGTTTCTACTGTTTCCACTGTGTTCCCACTGGGTTTCTACTTTATTTCTACTGTGTTCCCACTGTGTTTCTACTTTGTTCCCACTGTGTTTCTACTTTATTTCTACTGTGTTCCAACTGTGTTTCTACTGTGTTCCCAGTGTGTTTCTACTATTTCCACTGTATAACCCCTGTGTTCCCACTGTGTTTCTACTGTGTTTCTACTGTTTCCACTGTGTTCCCACTGGGTTTCTACTTTATTTCTACTGTGTTCCCACTGTGTTTCTACTGTGTTCCCACTGTGTTTCTACTTTATTTCTACTGTGTTCCCACTGTGTTTCTACTTTGTTCCCACTGGGTTTCTACTTTATTTCTACTTTGTTCCCACTGGGTTTTTACAATTCCCACTGTGTTTCTACTTTATTTCTACTGTGTTCCCACTGGGTTTGTACTTTATTTCTACTGTGTTTCTACTGTGTTTCTCCTTTAATTCTACGGTGTTCCCACTGTTATCTGTTTCTACTGTGTTTCTACTGTGTTCCACTGTTAATGTAAGGGTTCGTCTCTGTAAGAAGTAGCATTTATAATAATAAGCAGTAACAGGGTCCCTCTTTCCAGCTCTTCCTGCTGGAGGCTCGGGGGTGCATGGAGTCTAACACAGCAGCAGCAGCACCACCTGCTGGAGAAGAGCCTAACGTACAGCTAACAAACATCTATCACACAAACTAACAGTTCAACATTTTGGGACAAACTCTTGTCTTGACTCTAGAAGGAGGCTGGAAGCTAGCAGGTCGAGGTGAAGCAGACTGGACGTTAGCCGGCTAGGAATCAATTCAGTTCACTTTTATTTACATATCCCAACAAAAATATTTAGTTTATTATTTACAAAGACCCAACAGTCCCACCATGAGCAACACAGGAGACAGTGGCAAAGAAACATCCCCTCTAAAAGGTAGAAACTAGACTAACAGACAAGGAAGACCAGGACAGGGAGGATCACACAGTTGGTAGATTGCAGCGGTAAAAGAGAGAAGCGCTTGTTAAGTGATTTATACTGACTCCAGCAGGATGTACATGTGCAGATCAAACTGAACATGGAAACGACTCCATAAACAATCCTGAGGAGGAAAAATCCAAAACTGTGAATATAAGAAGGTGGACGATGTTGATGAGCTTCAGGACAAAACACAAGAAAAGGTTTCTGCTCAAATCTGAATTAATGCAACAACTAAAATGACATGAGTTTATTGGTGAAGAGCGACATCAAGTGAACATTTACAAACTGATAATAATAATAATAATAATAATAATAATAATTATAATAATGTTGATCTAAAAGGAACTAAGAAATGTAAGAACTGTTGTTCCGTATTCTTCCTCTGACTGGGACCATTAAAAGTTAACACTTGACAGCTGAAAGTGTGACCGTCTGAAAGTGGCTCCTGATTTAGCACCAAGTAAAAACTGAAACAATGTGGTCTGTGGTGGTGGGGGGGAAGTTCCTGTTTCAGTCTGAGTCACCATCATTTACGTTTTCTCTGTTGTCGTCTTTCAGATTTTATTAGTTTTTCTCATCATTCGCGTGGACATGACTCAGACACACAGGTAGGACCTGCACACACTCAGCAGGTAAAATAATTGTTGATCACATGAACATGTTTCTCAGTAAATATATTTCAAATGGGTCTATTGTAAAGGAATATTCACCAGATGTCAGTAACAATCCAAGTAATGCAGACATACAAAGAAACCAAAACAAAGAAGTTATGTGTAATAATGCGAAATGACACGGAAAAGTATTGAACAAGGTTACTGGAATTTATTTAAATCTACTTATTAATAAAATAAGACTTATTTAATACTTATTTAATAGCCTTTGTTGGTAATGACAGCTTCAAGACGCCTCCTGTATGGAGAAACTAGTCGCATGCATTGATCAGGTGGGATTTTGGTCCATTCTTCTGTGAACTCTGATCTTTAGTTCTTTCCATAGATTTTCAACAAGTGATTGGCTGGGCCATTCTTATTTTATTTCTCTAAAACCTTGAGTTTCCTTGACTGTGTGTTTGGGATCATCGACTTGCTGAAATGTTCATCGTTTCATCTTCAGCTTCCTGGCAGCAGATCTTTACTAATTGTTCCATACATCCTTCCTTTAGTTTTATGAAGTATACCATCACGCCGTGATGTTTCCACCTCCACTCTTCACTGTTGGTGCAGTGTTTTTGTGCCATTTGTCCTCCCAACATGAACATGTGTGTATTATTGTATCCAGAGACTTCAGAGTTTGTCTCATGTGACCAGACTATATTCTCAGTGTTGTGCAGCAAACTTTAAACAAGCTTCAACATGCTGCTTCTTGCGTGGTGAGCGTGAGTGCATTACTTATTGTTTTCTTTGAACCAATTGTACCTGGCTAGTCCAGGTCTTTCTGAAGCTCTGCACTAGTGGTTCTTAGCTCTTGGACCCCTCTTCTAATAATTCAGAGGAGGAGCACCTGGTCGTGGCCAGTTAATGGTGAAATGGATTTGGATTATGGCTCCAACAGTGATCACTGGACCATTGAGAAGTTTAGAAGTCCTTCTGTAACCAATGCCATCAGTAGGTTATGCAACAATAAGGTTGCAAAGGTCTTGAGCACTCTGTTACCCATCATGAGATGTTTCTTGTGTGACACCTTTTTATAGGCCATCAGTTGGGACTGAACCAGCTGATATTAATTTGCACTGACGAGGGGCAGATTTGCTTTCTAATGACTGGTGCTGGTGTCTTGGCTTTCCATGCCTTTCCACACCCGCTGCAGGTCTGAGCGGATATATATGTGTGCATATATATATACTATATATATATATTGTAGAGTAAAATACCATAAAATTTAAATACACACGTAAAGTACCTCAGAATTGTATTTAAAGACACTTAAATGTAGCTTTTTTCAACGACTGCATCAAGTTCAAGTGTTATTTAAACAGGAAGTTCATTGTTTAACAAGAGATTTTTTCACGCCACCCCCCCCCACTCTCTCTCACACACACACACACACACACACACACACACACACACTCACCACTGAAAGTGTGTTTCCTCTTCACAGTGATTGACAGCTGAGGGGGCGGAGCCTTCAGAGTCCTGCTGCAGATGCAGAGTCAACTTCAGATGGCAGCCATGTTGGTTCTGTTCTGGTTATTGATCCTGATGATGATCATGAGGAAGAGTGACGGTTAGTTGGTCTCTTCCTGTCAGTCATATACTGTTTCTATGGTACCAGGACTTTCAGTTTCATAGCCATTGAATCTGGACGCTGACGTCTTCTGACTTCAGTCATGTGATCAATGATCTTTGTGACCTCTGACCCCAGCTGCCTCTGCAGAGATCATCACTGCACACAGCGGTAAGGCCGTCTTGCTGACCTCAGACCTGCAGCCAGTGCCGCCGGTGCGCATACAGGACATCAGGTGGACTCACCATCACCTGGTGTTGTCCCTGAAGAACAACATGACCACGTGTCACCACGGACGCTGCGAGCTGCTGACAGACGGCTCGCTGAGCTTCAGCAGAGTTCAGGCTGCAGACTCAGGAAACTACATCCAGGAGGTGTTTGATGAAGGAGGGAAACAACTGATGAGGAGAGACTTCCTGCTCAGGGTGGAGGGTGAGACCCCCCCCCCATCCCACATCCTTTCCTTTTTATTGTCATTTATATTTTATATAAACACATAAAGACATGGAATGTACTAATAATATATTGGCAATGTACTGCTGAGTGCCAGTTAACTGTAGTGTCTGTCTATCTGTCTGCCTGTCTGTCTGTCTGTCTGTCTATCTGTCTGTCAGCTGCAGCAGCAGATAACAGCAGCAGCAGCAGCAGCAACAGCGTGCTGGTGTCTGTTTTGATCTGCTGCTTCCTCCTGCTGCTGTTCTTCGTCATCTTCTTCATCCTCAAGAGGAGGAAGAGTCAGAAGATGAAGGCCGCAGGTACAGCAGATATTCAGAGACTGAGCTCTGGCATGAAGACCTGATTCTTTATTAACATTAAGAAGAAGTCAGTAGATTATAATCTGCTCTCCTGCTTCAGGTTTGTTGCAGGAAAATGTTTATGTGGCGATGCACAGTTACCGTGGCAACAAGGGGAAAGATGATGAGGAGAAGCTGGAGAGAGAGGAAGAGTCTAATTATGGTAACACACGCACACACACATACACACACACACACACACACACACACACACTATTATATACTAAGAGATGCGAACTTCTTCTGCTCTTTACAGTTCCCTGTAATCCTGTTGTTTCCATGCAAACACCAATCACAGAGCAGATGTCTGTGGATGTAGAAGCCATCTACGTGTGACGACCAATCAGCGCTCATCTTGTTTTCAGCATGCTGTGCCTTACCTGGATGCCACACCTCACTTACTGTGTATTTTTTAATCAATTGTCTCTTACCTGTTTTTTTTTATTTTCTGTATGAAAATAAAGTTAACTTGTACGTAGACCTTACAGATGCTTCTTCTTTATTTTTGTTTTGGGGAACTCTGAGGACTAGTTACATTGGTCTGGGACTAGTTGCATGGGTCTGGGATTAGTTACATTGGTCTGGGACTAGTTGCATGGGTCTGGGACTAGTTTCATGGGTCTGGGACTAGTTACATTGGTCTGGCACTAGTTACAGAGGTCTGGCACTAGTTTCATGGGTTAGGGACTAGTTACAGAGGTCTGGGGCTAGTTGTAGAGGTCTAAAGACTAGTTACATTGGTCTGGGACTAGTTGCATGGGTCTGGGACTAGTTACAGAGGTCTGGCACTAATTACAGAGGTCTGGGACTAGTTGCATTGGTCTGGGATTGGTTACATTGGTGTGGGACTAGTTACAGAGGTCTGGGACTAGTTACATTGGTGTGGGACTAGTCACTAGACTCGCTGTTGAAGGTTGATTTCTCTCATCATGTCACTCAGCAGTTGCTCTCATTCCTTCTGTTCATTTAACACTTAAAATTAAGGGCGACACCTAGTGGCAGAAACATGTCAGTGCTGCTGCAGAGTCCTGAAAGCTACTGAGTTAATTTACTTTGCCAGATTTCATTTAATTTCAAATCTGTTTAGTTCTAATTAGTTCATTAATTTTGGATCTGATACACAAAGCATAATTAATCACAAGTCATCAATGAAAACCGTTACTGCTACACAGCTACTTTAAAAGCCAGGATGTCTTTTTTTAAATGAGCTGCCTGACAGTTAACCTTTGCTGCGAACATCAGTTTCAGCAGAGTGGATGGTTTTAGTTCCCTTCACAGTCTGACTGCTGCTGGTAAACCTGCTTCACTCCTGCAAGAGTAATACGTCTGGACCCTCAGAGACGTCCTCCATGTTGAAAGCAACATAAACTCCCTCCACACAGAGATTCTGCCAGTCATCACGTGTACAACAACACAGAACGTAACATCCACCTTTAAACATCTTTGAGCCAGATGAAGCTGGATTAATATTTAAAATATGATATTTTAAATATGTTTACATCTGCAAAACTTTATTACACATTCACAAACATCAATTAGTGAGATTTTTTTTTTTTTTACAAAATTACATGTTCAGATATTTGCATACACCTTTATTTCACATGCACACAAACGTGATATACAGCTGCATAATACAAGCTAAAAAAATAAATGACCCCAATTAGTGTCACATGATGCTTTCATCATAAACTTAATTTTAATTCTAAGGGCAAACAATAACATTAATCCCTGAATTAAGATGAGCTCACAGAGTTGTGTTGGTGGTCTCAGAATAAATGGGACAAACACGTTTCTGTGTAAAGAAATCTTGTAAAGAAGATATATTAAACAGATTCTCCACCTGTCAAGTTACAGTTCACACGTCTCACTGCAGGAACAAGAACAAAAGAAATACTCTATACTGTATACTGATTTTCACAGTAAATATTTCACTTACATATCATGTTTCAAAGGTTTGACTGTGAATAAATCTCCAAACAACTAAAGTTTTAAAACCACAGCAACAGCGATCTCATCCTCTTCTTCCTCAGAAGACAGTGATCTGTTCTTCATCCTCCTTTCTCTCAGTTGTCTGCAGACAAACAAACCACTTCAGTCACAGTTTAACCCTTAAATCAAACATTTGTTTTGCTGTGCTGTTTCTTTTAGAAGCGTTATTAAATCAGGTTTTGTGACTGAGATCAGAAAGAGCAGAACAACACACAACAATCACACACGTCTGCACAAAGAGATCAGGAACATCTGAAATCATTTAAATAGAACGTTTCTCATCATCTGAACACGATTTCATTAATGGGTTCTATCATTTATTATGATCTAGATGTCAATCAGCTGCGAGATCTCAGGTTTGTTGCTATGACAACAGATTCATAGTCAAATCATCAACAATCAAATCAAAGAAAACTTCACATGTGAAGAACAGAGTCCTGATCTCAGAATATAAAACACTTCAACAATGTGTAAAACACATATAACATGTAAAACGTATACAACAAATATTATATTACATGTGTATAATACGTATATAACATGTATATAACATGTATTATATATATGTGTAACACATATATAATAGTATATATAATAGAGCAGAGGAGGGGGGTTATGCGTGTATATCAACAACAGCTGGTGCATGAACAATAAGACACAGTCATTGCTCCCCGGACATGGAGTTTGTGACTGTTAAATGCAGGCCCTTCTATCTTCCTCAGGAGTTTATTGCTGTCATGGTAACTGCTGTGTACATACCACTGGATGCCAATGCTAGTTTGGCCCTCGGACATCTACATGACACAATCGGCAGTCAACAGAGCATGTATCCTGACGCTGTGCATATCATAGCTGGGGACTGTGCTCCCTAAACTCCACCAGCATGTTAAGTGTGCCACTAGGGGAGAAAACACACTCGACAAGGTCTACTTGAACATCAAGCTGGGCTTTAGGGCTAAGCCACTACCACAGCTGGGCCAGTCAGACCACTTGTCCCCGCAACTTATACCAGCATACACCCCCCTCAGGAGAACTGCTCCTACCACATCCAGAACTGTGAAGACGTGGCCCAAAGGTGCCTCTCAACAACTGCAGGACTGCTTCGTGCTAACCAACTGGGATGTTTTCAAACATCAGAACCTGGAGCAGTTCACAGAAGCTGGCCTGGATTACATCAAGTTCTGCGCGGATACTGTCACTGTGGACAAATGCATCCGGGTCTACCCGAATAGGAAGCCCTGGATGACAAAAGAAGTGCAGAGCCTGCTCAGGGAGAGGAACACCGCCTTCAGGTCTGGAGATGGGGCACTATGCAGTGCTGCCAGAGCCAACCTGAAGAGGGGGGCCACAGCTGACTACAGGAGGAGGATAGAGGACTGCTTTCAGAGCAACGACTCCAGGCAAGTGTGGCAGGGGGTACAGCACCTCACAAACTACAGACCCAGCAACCACTCTGCTGTCGCCGCACTTGCAGAGGAGCTAAACCACTTCTTTGCCTGTTTTGAGGTAGAGTCACCGGAGGCAGCCCGCTACATCCACCAGCCCATGGCAGCCACGTCCTCACAGTAGAGGAGCATGAGGTGCGGTGCACGCTGAGGGCTGTGAACCCGAGGAAAGCTGCGGAACCCGACGGTGTCTCAGGACAGGTTTGAGGGACTGCGCGTATCAACTGGCGGGGGTCTTCACCAAGCTCTTTAACCAGTCCCTGTCTGTGGCTATGGTCCCCCTCTGCCTGAAGGCCTCTACAATAGTCTCAATCCCGAAGAAAAAACCCACACAAGCTCTTCTCCACCTTCTCCACTCTTCTCAAAATCTGCTGGTGTCCTTTTATTGTTGCTCCATAGAGAGCATTTTGACTTACTGCATCTGTGTTCTCCAACTGCACGGCTGCAAACAAGAAAGTGCTCCAGAGGGTCGTCACCACAGCCCAAAAGATTCTCGGCTGCCCTCTACCTTCACTGGAAGATCTGTACAGTTCCCACTGTCTCAGGAAAGCTCAAAATATTCTCATGGACCCATCTCACCCAGGACATCTGACATTAGAACTGCTGCCGTCAGGCAGGCATTTCAGGTCACTTAAAGCACGGACTAACTAGTTTTATTCTGGTTTACTAGAATAGTTTTTATGCCAGAGCTATAACTACACTAAACAAAATCTGACAATTTTCTTGGAAATTAAATTTCCGTTGCAATATCAAGGGATTGTGCAATATCTGCAGAATGTTAATGTTTGTGTGTGTGATGTTTTTATTTTTTTATTATTGTTCTAGCACCTTAAAGATTGGCATTTCGTTGTACCTGTACAATGACAAGAAAGACATTCTTTTTCTATAACACATACACTACCGTTCAAAAGTTTGGGGTCACATTGAAATGTCCTTATTTTTGAAGGAAAAGCACTGTACTTTTCAATGAAGATGACTTTAAACTAGTCTTAACTTTAAAGAA
>JAVQJD010049666.1:0-43339 GCA_036023655.1 Nannoperca australis
GATGATAAAAGTATAAATTAGCAGTACATAAGTAAATATTTCTAATTACATTCCACCATTGCTTATAGTGATATTTGATTTACCAAGATGTGACATTTAAAAAAGAGATACATTATGATTATTAATATCATGTGTTTATGTTTGACTTACCATGACATGTATATTCAGCATTCTTTGGTCAAATATGTGAAACATCCATCACATGTGCATATTCATGTTTTTAACTAAGTTAAAATTCACCCTGTTTGTATTTTTCGTATTTAAACCAACAACCAAAAAATACTTTTGATACATAGATATTTTCTTCAGTCAACAGCACATGAAAACAAATATAAACATATATAAAGTAGTAAATATAATATATGTAATCTATTCTATCTAGTGATAGAATTATTTTCATGTTCTGCAATATGATCTTACAAATAAAACATGAAGGCAGCATTAGAGGACACTCATAAGTCCTAGAGATGCATATTTTTTTTTTTTTGTATTGTAGAAAATGTCTTAATTTCATAATAAAGCAAGATTATATCTTAATCTTAGGGACAGCAGAAAAGGTTAACAAAAGTAATATATTTCACATATTACCAAATAAGACTGAACTGGATGGCTGGTCTAATAAAAAACAAGATAGCCTAATAAAAAATTTAAGAAAAATAGAAAGGCATGAAATATAAACTTACAGTTATGCAAAATGTACACAAACTCACACATCTATAACAATTGCAACTTCATCCACAGTTTAGTTCTTATGTAACTTTGAAATACATCACTGGGCTTTGAAAATACAGAGTATCCCCAATATGGAGACTTGCAATATTAGGTTTGGCAACCTAACATGTTAAAAATAATACAAAATAAAATTGTCACTCTACATTATTTTTAAAACTCCTTTAGTAAGCCTATATTTCTTTTAATAAATACAATGAATTCAACAGCGTATCTCTATTTTCTGTGACTCCATCTGTTGGAGCTGTTTGATGTGAAACTGTTTATCTAAACAACACTTCCTTTGTGCTCTGCGTAGAAGGATCTATTCATCCTCTGAGTTAAGAATCATCAGAGTCTTCCTCCTCTCTTTGCTGGCATGAGGATGATGACTTAAGAGGGACCGAGTCAAATCCATCTGATGTCCTCTGAAAACACATTGATGATAACACGAAGCATGAATAGTTGCCTTATATTTAGCTCAAAGTATGTGTGAATGGAGGGGTTACTGACCTCTCGTGAGAAAGACTTCATTTTGGTGAAGAAGGATTTCTTGGTGAGGTACATGACATCGTCTTCTGCATCCTCTCCCTCCATTATTGCACAGCTGTCTGCAGTGGGCAGCTCACATTCATTATCCCCAGAGCTCATCATCAGCTTGGAGTACTTATACTGCAACCTACAGACACAGAGAATGATAGAAATAACATCTTGTCAACAACAAAATTACAGTTTCGTCTTCATACCGTTGGCTTAGGTTTTAGCTGTAGTCGTATTTACTAGTATGATATATCAGTGCATCAACAACCACCAAAGGAAATGTGAATCTCAGTCTCACTTGCGTGTCTTCTTCCAGAAATAGCAGCTGATACTGATGAGCAGCACAGCACCGATCGTTCCCGTGGAAACACCAAACTTGAGCCAGAAATCCAGAGTCACACAAGCATTGACTTTTTGTGCTGGTAGTGACTCTCCTCCATAGCACTGCAGCGGCTGCTGCCACACATAGGTGGTTCTCTTAAACACAGATAGTTAGATTTGCCTTAGTCACATATCAGTCAACTACTTTGAATCCTGATCTTTTCAGTATTTTCCTTACAAGAAAAGTTTGTAATAATAATACCGCCCATTAAATATTTTGCTGCTCAGTTTAACACAAAACTGCAAATTGAAAAAAACAAAAGAAGTAACTTGTATTGAGTTTTAGAGGTGTTGGTAGGCTGACTGACTGTGACTTTATATTTAACAGACAGACATGAGAGTGACATCTTGATGTCATAAATCTTCTCATCTAACTCACCCAGAAAGTGAATAAGAGTATTTCTTCAAATGTCAACCTATTCCTTTAAATGTATTATATATATATATATATATATATATATATATATATGAGAGTCCCAGTGCTCCACTCCATCTGTTCCATACTTACAGTACCTTAAGTGAAGTGAAAGATCCACCCTCTTTGAGATTAAATTATCAAATGAAATGACATTG
Organism: Nannoperca australis; assembly: GCA_036023655.1. Classification (NCBI taxonomy): domain Eukaryota; kingdom Metazoa; phylum Chordata; class Actinopteri; order Centrarchiformes; family Percichthyidae; genus Nannoperca; species Nannoperca australis. The sequence goes on from JAVQJD010049666.1 coordinate 2,203, forward strand.
ACATACACATTGTCCTGTATATTATTTTATAATTTTTTTCCTGTAATACAATCTGACATAATCGAAAAAAATGTAATCTTTAAGCATTTCCTTCCACACAACAACAGTGTGTGATGGACCTGTGATAGGTTTGTGGGGTTGAGAAGGTATTTTTGTCAATATGTCAATGTCAGTGCAGCTTTACCTGTATCCCCTGGATGCAAGCACTGACAATCTCTCTGTAGTGGTTTTTGGTGCAGAGTGGACATGCATGCTGGCTCTGCCACAAAAAGTGGAAAGTACAACCATTACACGTCCCCTCTGAACAGTTACTGTGGAGGAAAACAAGGTAAGAGAGATTATTACAAGCTTTAAGTGATCTCCAAGGAGTCACTTTGTCCACAGTTTAGAATCACAGAGCTCACTATGTGACATTTAAGTGCCAAATATGGCTGTTGTAATACAGTATGTGTGTCAAATTAAACGCAGTCTGGATAACTCCTGTAAGGTCAAAAGTTGAGCTTGGTCAGAGTGAAAGATACCTTGGCAGCGTGATGAGGTCTTTAGCGGTCACTGTGGGGTTGCATCTCAGTCTCATTGTGGCTGACCTGCCTTGTTTACAAGCCTGAGTCGTCTCACTGGACCTGGGAAGATCACAAACATGGATAACATAAAGGTCTTAAATTGCACATGTGATATATGATAAGACTTTCCTTGATTCTCAATTATAATCCATAATTAAACAAATTATCAAACTTTCAGTCTCAAACGTTTACTATTAAAAACATGGAATTGAAAGCACCACAGTGGAAGAATGAAATAATAATAAAAATGAAACATTTAATTGTATTTACTTGTAATAGAATATGACATCTGGCAGGCCGGACGCAGAGGGAAACAGCCATTTTGGAGAGGAGATGCTATTCAGGGTTGTGTCAGTGGTCACACCTTTAAAATAAGAAAACATATACATACATTTTTATCTAATATATGACATGCACTATAGCAGGAACGTTAGTTTTGTAGATATTTGGTCATAAACCAAAGCTGATTTATCAAAAAAGTCAGAATTCATCCTGACAATCTTTTTAAAATCACAAATATCAGCCTCATGGTAATACATGTGGAAAAGTCAGGTTATCACTAAAATCATTAGCATTCAATCCAACAGTTGTCTCAACAACTGTTTCAGTCCCTGAAATGCTAAAAATTGGAAATATTAGATAAAAAATACAAAAGTTAAATATAATTTAGCTGACTTTTTTTCTCATTTTGTACCCCATTAACAATCAAACAACCCCTTATTCAGCTTGTGAAAGCTTGTGGGGGTCTCAGTCACTAGATTGGGATCCACTGAGAAAATGAGTGGAAGTTATTTGATGCGTATAATTCAGTAACAATTTAGATGCGATCCTACATCCTGGCAGGCTAAACAATATAACATAAAATTCTAACTGAAGCACTATTATTGCTCGTAAAAACAATCATCATACCATCATGTAATACCCATCATTTACCCATCATACAGCCAAAATCCATTACAATCCAGGGAATGAATGTGAGAAAACTGCTGCTTTTTTGGAGCATTGACACACATTGATGCTGAGAAATAGGAATGTGTAACATGCTAATCCAACACGCCACCAAAACATGAAGGCATCAGTGTGTTGTTCTTAATTAATATCAGGACATTTTTAACAAACCTTTTTAGGCAAATGACAGATATTACAAACATATCCCCTCATTTACAGCAATAGATGGGTGCAGCATTCAGTCCATACCGATGAGTGAGTCACCAATAAGGAAAGGCTGTGAGGACACCACAGTCTGACTCCTGATGTCAGAGGGAACCACAGTGGACTGACAGACGTAACCTTTGACCTCTCTGCTGCTCTCTGTTACATTGTCCACACAGGCAGCCGGCACCCTGCCCTGTAAGAGAGACACAGCAGGTTTAATTGTACGTCAAACTGAAATATTCCAAAATCCAAAGTCATCAGGATCGCAGCTTCTCACCTCTTTCCCACACAGACTCAAATTAAAGCGATGGAAATATCTCAGGCCTTTGCTGGTGAAGCGGGGGCTGCTGTGGAAGCCGGTGACGTTGGCCAGAGGAGAGAAGTCATAGTGAAGCAGTGCTCCCCCTCCCGCCTGCACGTCCAACGTGCAGTCACTGAGACAAGCTGCGTGGGCCTGGAGGATAGAGAGATAGGTGCATTTAGACATACATCACATTATGTTTACAGAAGGTGGAATAATCTCATGTACCACCTGTGGAAAACCCAAACAATACAACTGCTATATTCTGATATTAGCTGGAATATAGAGGCAGGTAAACACCTTATTCTGTCTGCTGTTACAGAGGAAGTCTTATCTATAGTATTATAAAAGAAATGAAGTAAGCAGTAAATTGCCCCTTAGCCAGACCAAAGTTATTTATGGTAAATAAACTAAACAATTCAAAATCAAATATGACAGAAAATAGTATCAACATCTCAGTTTTTCACTTTTGAGTAGAAGAAGAAACAATGATTTTATTATCCATTCACAGCTATGGCCATGGTTTTAGAAATGCTGAGGTCATAAATCCAACTTGCCCAATGCAACCCCACCTTGTTTATTCAATCAACTCTCCAATTACATTTTCTGTAAATGTTTTTTCCCCCAAAACCCCCAAATTCCCAGAATGAACCCAGAGGACATGACTTCTGTGTGCTCAACAGCTCTGCATACATTCAAGCATTGACAGATATAGTCAGGGTTTTGTATTTTATTATTTCGTTCCCATTACCTTGTTACTCTTTGTGTTTGGTCCACACTGAACGCAAGCGGCCACTCCGACAGACTGATCAGCCCTGATGAAGGTGTTTGGCGAGCAGCTCATACACACTCCTGTCCCATTGACCATGTAGTGGCCCGGTGGGCAGGGAACACAGGTGGACCCCGCGTTAGTAGACCTCAGGGCACAGCGGCGACACTGAGAGGCCACACCTCCGATCACATTGGTGATGTGGATGGAGTAGATCTTTGCAACATCACCGCTGTATTCCCTCTCCTGGGGGAAGAGAAACACAAGGTATCATTCAACAGCTGAGTTGCTCTACACACAACGTTGTGCTCTGTGCTGTTTGAAGGAAATTTTGATTTTACAGTATATATCACTGTAAATTTACAGTATTTATTGCTAAATTTAGTGCTTCATCATCTGGCCCTTTTGCAAATCCTCATGCATGATATAAATGGAAACCTTTATAATGGCTAATGTGTGATTCCTCTCACATGTACCTGTAGTTCTTAGCATGTTGTTTTTACACAGTCTGGTTGTCACTAAGTATAACAAGAACACGATATATGTATCAATAATATGCACTGAAACACAGACACAAAATGGATATACTAAAAAATATAAAGCTATAAGATGAAGAGAGCTTGAATTCACTGTGATAGACTGCTGTAGCATTGGCTTTGGCTGTCTAGTAAGAAGGATGGATGACACTGATACTGACACTTTTTTCTACCTATTCCTTTAAAAAAATAATTTTTAAGGCTGGGGGAGAAAGCTGTCGGACGGCCATAGATCAAAAGTGATATTCGGGATGTGTGATTGTGTCTCACCGTCTTGAATTCCTCCGTCCGTTGAAAGGTCCAGGTGAAGCTGATGGTGCTGTTTCTCTGGATCAGGTAGGAGTACGACTGTTTCCTGTTGCTGCCTTTCCACTGCTCTACCACTTCATTATTCCATTGATTATAACCCTGCAGAGAAATACACTCACCTTTATATGGATTCATCCTGATGCCAAGCCTGTTTACATGTATGCATAATGAAGCTTATATGTGATAAGAAATGTTCCCTCACCGCCAGGAAGTAGAATTTGCAGTCAGCTGTACACTTGGTCTCAAAAACAAAGGTGATGCGAGATAGTTCGCTTCCTTCACTGTCTTTGGCCATGGACTGAGGCAGCCTGTGGAAACAAGTGACATTTAATTTCACTTTTCCAAGCACAATATAGTGTGTGCATATATAGACTTTTATGTGTAATTCCTTTAAGAGACATGTTTGACTTTGCCTGTATCCAGGGACACTGAGCATGAGCATCAGGTAGTCGGAGTCCTGATCCCCGGGGGTGGTGTAGACATACTCTCCAGCCACCTCCCATGCTGTCATTACAAATAAATAAAACATTTTAAAATCTGTAACACGCTTCACTATGCCATCCTAGCAATACAGACACATGCAGTAATTCAGGTGGAGGATTATTGCTTTTTCAATTCAAATTTCAATTCAAAAAACTTTATTTGTCCCCGGGGGCAATTTTGGGGTGTTCAATTGTGCTATCCTTCAACCTATAGTCATTCTGGTGTCCTTCTGCACCTCACCCGTGTTGTGTTCGGAGTCGCTGAACTCTTTATGGTAGATTGAACTCTTCATGTTGCTCGGCATCGTGTTCCACCATTTGTACTCGAAACCCACCACTGGCTCTGTGCCAACAGGGCACTTGGAACAGTCTGTCAGTAAATAATGTGTTATTATGTCAGGGTATACATGTATTAATATACATAAAATAAAACAGGAATTTTCATGGCACTACCATTGAGGTTTATATTAAAGGTAAAAACACAACAATTAAATGTATGTCTTAAATGTATTAAAGGCTGCAAATCAATCAGTGTGATCAAGTCCTTTTTTCCCTTTGAATTGTGTTGTCCTTGTTCTGAGACACCAGGGTTTTCATTAAGTTTGAATGTGACAATAAGAAAGGTCCAGCATAAATATAATATAATAATAAATGTCAGCCTTTATAGCCTTTATGAACAGGTGGAAACTGTCCATTTTAAAGAATTTCCTTTACTGTTTAGTACTATATGTTGTTATTACATGGTTTTGCTGAATACTTAATTCTAATTAGTCACTGAATGTTTTGTTTCACACATATATATATATATATATATATATATATATACTCTGCAGTCAAGAACTCTTAGCAACTTTGGTGATTTTTACAGCCACACAAAGGTTGTAAATGAGCTTTTGTTCAAATCATATTAATTCATATGTTTTAATCAAATGATCAACATCTTTGACAAGTACACCTGTATGACAGTACAAAATAAGCCCCTCAGTCTGACAAGCATGTTATATAGAGTATATGGAGTGTAGTGATTCAGCACCTGTTCCGTTTGAGTAGAAACCTTTGTCGCAGGGTTCACATATGGAAGAGTTGGTGACAAAGAAACCCGGGTTACATGGGGGACAGGTTTGCTTCTCCCCCGATGCGGGCAGATTCACAGCTCCTTCGACGGTCTCACTGCAGATCTTAGGCTCGATCCACTTGTACATGAGCTGAGTCTGAGGCACACAGCAAGCCAGACATGAATACATGAAAGAAGTGGGCATACACAATCAGCCCGGACAATGGATATTTAAAGAAACCTAATAGTTACACCAGATGGTTGTTAGCAGGATTTCCTCTCTCTCTCTCTCTCTCTCTCTCTCTCTCTCTCTCTCTCTCTCTCTCTCTCTCTCTTTCTGTTCACCTCCACTGAACCTGCAGGAACATCACTTTCTACATTACCTTGCCCTCAGAGTCACAGGGAGTGTGAGTGTAGAAGTAGTCGCTGTTTGTACATGCAGGTCTCGGTTTGCAGCTCCCTGAACCAGGCTCTGGAAAAATAGAAACCAAGCCAGGGGAAAGAGAGGGCGGGGGACGAGGGAAAACACACAGCTCACATTAAGATCCAGTGATAAGACAAAACTTACACACCCTGTAACCCCTCAAGCAATAAAAGCAGTATTTGTATGCAGATTGCTTCTTTGCATGTGTGTGTGTGTGTGTGTGTGTGTGTGTGTGTGTGTGTGTGTGTGTGTGTAAATGCAAATACGTAATGGTTGTAAGTTTTAGACATATCTACAAGGATGCTGTCAAATTGTGTGGTTGAGTTGAGTGGACAGAAAATTACAAATGCAAACATGCATACCTGCATATGTGTCTGGTTCACACTGATGGCAAACAGTGGCACCCTTGTTGGAGAAGGTTTCAGCGGGGCAGGGGGTACAGCGGGCAGATCCTTGTTTTGCACTGTGGGTGCCGGGTTTACAGTGGAAACACTCTGATGTGTAGGCCACCCCTGAAAGAAAAAACAGCAATCAACTTGTAATCATTAACAGGAAACAGGAGTTGAGGAGTGAACAGAATCTGCTGCGACACACTACCGGTGATAACCTACCTGATATGGCAATGTTTCTTAACAGCACAGGTTTGACAGCACTGCCCTGCACAGTGTACGTAGTGGTTCTCCAAAACAGCACATTGTTGCCGCTATTCAGCTCAACCTGCACAGAGTGAATATGAATGTGAACATGAGAATGGAACAAAAGAGTGTGGCAGAGAAAAACTGAGAGCTCTTCTGGTCTAAATTCTCCAGCAAGTGACAAACAAATGCCAGAAGGTGTAATGAAGTGCTAAAGCTACACTCAGACAAACCCCATATTTGCTCCAGTTGCTCTCAGAGGTCTTCATCCACCGGCTTTCAGAGTCCGTAGACTGACACTGGTCATTCTGAACCTACAGGAGGGGGGAGAAAAAACATAAGCCACAAGTTAACAAATACCCCCCCCCCCCCACACACACACACACACACACACACACACACACACACACTAAAAACAGCCATCTTTGTGAACATCAAAAGTCATTTTTAAAACACTCACAAAGAACTCAAAGTAAATGCTCTGGTCAGGGTAGAAATATTCAAAGGACACAGTTCCAGGTTTCTTCAAGCTCACGGCGTAGGAGAGCATAGCAGTGCACTCATCTGTGTTTGAGGCTATGTAATCACCCTTTGGTGTCCAGGTTGAGCTGGAGAAAGATCGGCAGCAGAAACAGATTAAGAAGCTTCCAAAAACTAGGAAAACAGTGAGAGTTTCAATCGATCAATAAAAGACGCAGGAAAATAAAACCTCCTTTTTAGATACAAACAAGTGACGCATATACTAACTTGGAGCAGTCAGTGTGGGCGTCCCCACCATTCATGGTCACCACGTGGTTGACAAAACCAGACGGCAGGCTGTCCCACTCATCAAAGGCCACGCCAGTGCCAAGAGAGTAGGTGCCTGCAGCACACTTCTGGCACCGCTGTGACTGCATGTCGAGAAACTCCCCCTCCTCACAGGAGAAGTCTATAAGAGAGAAAGAAAGAGCAAAATGAGAAATGAGAGGGCACATTGGAAGATGTGAGTAGAAGAAACAAGTAGTATAGAAGATGAAGTGAGGTAACAATTAATTATTTTCACATCAAAGCTGTGATACAGATTGATGGCATGCAGAAAATGTAAGAAACGAGACGTAAGAGTAGGACACTCACTGCATTCAGTGCCTTTGACTGGATCTGGGAGGCCTGTGCATGTGTCAGCTTTGTTGGGAACTGCCACTCTCCATCGCGACCCGAGTACATCACACTCTGTGTACTCAAAGTGATAATCTGACTGCAGGGACAAAACACAGGTGTTGAGTTTCACACAACTGGATAAAAACGCACCACACACACGCTGTTCATATTAGAAGTACTTAACATACATTTTATTGATACATGGAGATACAACTCATGCATGTGAAAAGAAAATGGAGCTGTTCTTAAAATAGGTCAGCAGATTGTTTTATTCCTTGTTTTATCTTTTTCCGAAACCAGGCACGCCTCTTTTCCAAATAAAAGTTGCATCTAATATTTGCCCAGGAGGCCGTCTCGCCTGTTAATCTCACTCTTCAAGGATGTGCGCAGCACCAGTGAGACTTCTTCAGGGCTTATTTACTTAGCCAGGGGGGAGAAATGCTGATTTGTCCAATCCCTTTGTAAACATTTCATTTCAGCATTGTCGCAGGACTTTGGAGACAGCAGGAGCCCAGATGCAAAGCTTTTGCTGTATTTGTCTGTCGTGCTTTGATGCCGTTTGGAGATACTTACAGTAGATGAGTCACCCGTAATGATGTAATTTTGGATGTGACATGGCATTAAAGGTTATGTTGTTGATCTGACACCTTCAGAAACAAGTCACGAATACTGACTGAGCACACAGCTTAATCTTGGTCCAAGTAAAGTCACTCAGCAGACTAATCCAAGCCCACACACAGCCTTGTGGGATTAATAGTTAACAGAAACACACCTGCAGCAGCAGCAGCAGAGCTCTTTTGGGTCTTTGTTTTTAATTAGAGCTGCTACATTAGCCGTGGATGGGGTATCAAGTGAACATGGGTCTGGGTGGGAGGATCTGATGTAGAAATGCATCAAACTGGGGATGTTCTGTAGCTTAATCGCCTCCTTTAAACAAACATGAGGAAACCAAGGCAACGGGACATAACGGCCACTGTGCCTCAAGGTCAATGGACTGGCATGGAAACAAATTCACCTGATGAAAGTAGCTGCTACCAGGGCCTCTTCCCCAAATCCTCATCACATATAAGCCCAATAGACTCAAAATAAACGTCTACAGGTCTTGTGCTAAATTTTCCCTTACAGCTTTATAACTTAATTCCTCAAATGCTGTGGTAATGTTCAGAGTAGGCTATGCTGATTTAAAAAAAGAAATGTTCTGAGTTTTATCAAACGGTAATGTTGTTATGCAAATTGACTACAGATATAGAAGGGCGAGGAGTGCACAGTAGAGCAGTGTAACATATGGAGGTTCTAGTAAAACAAGTGTGTGCTAACCATAACTACACTGGAGCAAACAGAAGGGAAGTGACTAATGCAGTGTAGCCTAATTCAAACGCTTGCTAGCGAAACATATGTTCATTTCCCACACACAATATGTGAAGGACGCTAAAGTGTTTTACTAGTCTTGCTAAAAACAATACTGTTGGATTGTGTCAATTCAAACATCCCATCAGAAGATGTACACTTGACTAAAGTCAATACTGCTTGAATTGAATTGAAGCAATTATGCTTGAGCATTTTCCCTTACATTATCAGACATATGTGTAACTGGGTGCAGCTTTAGGTCAGCTATCTTTTAAAATGTTCATGAATGTTGCATGTCTCACACCTCAGAGCAACACATTTAATGTTTTTCTGGATTCAAATTTAATTCACACCTTCTGCTAACCCATAATTGACCTGATGACACCTTAACATGCACATTAAAATGCCATAATAGTAACAATTGACACCTTTGAGTAATTTTAGATTTTGGTGGGTTGTTATTCTGTAGAAATGGCTGACAATAAAACAATATACATGTTCTCACCTCTTTGCACATGGGCAAATCCGCAGAGGTTGGTGCAAAAAGCAGCCACAGTAAAAGGTGACTCAGGTGTGTGGGGCCTGGCTGCATCGTCGCCTCCTGTCAGTGCTGAAGTGATGGAGCAGCCGGTTGACCCGCGCCCTCAGGTGCTGCTCGCGGTTGGAGGCGCGGCTTCACTCTGAACGGTGAGCAAATACTGGGAGCTGATTGGCTCGGATGCCTGTTTATACACTGAATCATCATTTAATGCCCGACTGACTGTTTAAACACTCACTTGTATTATAACTGCCCTCTGATAGTATTATTTGGACATTTACTGTAAAAGTGAGAGGTTATCTGTAGCCTATTCATCTTCAAGAAAACTAACGGCAACTAATGGCTTATAATGTGGTGGGCTTAAAAAAATGTCTTAATTTTAAAGCAGCAAGTGGTCATTTTGGCATTGTTTCAAACGGACAGGGCAGGTAGATGTGGGGAAATCATTTGTAAACACCTGAGGTTTAATAAAGACTGACTCAAACTGGGCCCTTAACACGTGGGAGGAGGAAACCATTCGCAAAAAAAATCGTTTTCTTTTGAAAGGTTCAACCGGAAGTTTGTGGTTGCCTAGAAACCAGGGTTGTAAACCCTAGGAGAGCTATTTAGCTAGATTAAAACCTAACAACACATTTCCAGACATTTTGTGTTTTTCGAGCTTCGTGTTGTCATTACAGATGTCAGGCCGGGATCCTTTCCCCTCCCCAAAGTTTGAAAACGGCTTCACCCTCAGCGGCTACAGAACGCAGCAGGTGGGTTTTTCTTTTGATACTAACTTACTAGGCCAGTGTGTCTGGTATTCGTGTTACCTAAAGAAAACATGAGCTAGAGGCAAAAACTAAACGCCACTTGATGTGCAGAGATTTATTTTAAAATACGCATTTGATCCTGATTCCATCTCCCATTCTCCAGGTAATAAAGCAGGTCTGGCATTGAGGCTCTCGTCACTCGATACTGTGCTTTAGTGGCGCACATTCCCACGTCCTCAAATTAAATTATTACAAACCAGTTGCTGCAGTGAACCTGGGAACCTGGTCCCATGGGACCTTGTATCAGACCCCTGTATCAGATAGCAAATGTTAAAGATTAAAGAAAAAAGTATATTTTATCTAAATGTAAATATACAGAGTAGGCTATATAAGCATACAGCAACACACCAGATACTTCAAGAAATGTATCTGCCCAAAATAGTCACAAAAACTGTTTCGCTGGGGTTCTCATTTACATACATTTTGCATAAAACATTAATATTTGTGTGTTTGTTCACTATAGTTGTTACCTAAAACAACATGCTTATGTGACATGTGTGAGCTCAGTTGTTGTTGGCTCATTTTGTGGATTACAAAATCTAATAAAATTAACATCTATGGTGCCTAAAGTCAAACTATACAAATCAGTTATTAATAAGCACTATTGCACTGTTACATATGTAGGGATTCACTCTAAACAATATCCACTTTTGAAAACTCTCGACCTACATACATCAGTCCACGCATTAAAACCACCCATAGCAATAAGAGACCCCGTCATGTCATTTACATTTGCACCAAGTGTGATTTTGTGCTGTAATTTTCACCAAAAATGTTATTTCTTTGTAAATTTGGAATACATTTTTTCCACCTTTCCCACTGTGTAGAAAAAAACATGTGATAAGCCAACTCACATCGTCCAAACAGAGGAACCCTGGAGTCGCCTCCATGATACAGCCACTTTGGCCAGCACCCGGCGGAGTGTCATGCATTATGAGCACCAGGTAACCTCAATGAGTTTGATTTTCACTTATGAAACCAGAAGAATATTTCAAGGCAAACTCAGTACTTTGAATGCACCGCTCCTTTCTCCACCACAGGCTCCAAACGACAGCCTCGACTTCCAACTGAAGTCTGTGTACGATCACCACAAGGACTTCTTCTGGAGAAAGAACCAGATTTTATACCAGAAGGTGACCGTATCAGAGGACCAAAGGTAGGTGTTTGTGGTGTTAAGTTCGTGGCCTGGCAGTTCAACGTCACTGTGTCAGCGGTGGCATTTCAGGAGTCAAATTCAACTGTGTTTATTTATGATAGTTCATGTTAATTTAAAGGAAACAAGAAAACATAAAGCAGGATATGCTGGAAAAGGAACAGGAGAAAGACATCAGAGTGTGGGTGGATCCACAGAGGCGCTCCATTTACAGCATTAAGTGAAGCACAGGTGAGGTTCAGTTATTATGATCCCCAGTCACTGCAGCAGATGTCTGTGTGGAGAATCTAACATTAACAAAGCTAATACACTCCGAGTGGTGGAATCTGACTCCAACCTAAATCCAGTGAGTCGGGGGAGAATCTGGCTTTGTCTGGAGCGAGGTGTGTCCCAAATATCAATACAATGCTTTTTTTTCTCTCCACAGGCTTTTTCAAACAAGGGCCACGCCTGGGAGAAGGATGGCAGCTTCTATTCAACATGAACCTTCCGGTACTATTAGCAACATCAGAGCTCTGTAAATAAATGAGTTCTTTCAGTGCATTTTTCTACTGCTTGTTTTTCCAAATGCTTTTCATGGAAATCTGAATACTGAAGTGATTAATGGAAAGCAAACATGGTGGGGAAAAAAGGATGCTTTTACACTTAAGACACTGAGCCTGATTTCAGAATCACTTTAACCACAAAACTCTGAACACTGAAGAAAAGCATGAACACTTAGCTCACTCATCTGTCACATTAGAGATATTTAAATGGTCATGTGGATATTTAATGAAAGTTTAATTTTAAAGTATACTTCTGCATTATTTGTCTATTAATGCACACTACGTCCCTTCTAACACATATGCCCCTTTCCTTCCTTTTTTCTATGGCGTTTTGCACGCAAAAACAGCTGTTGATATGTATTTGCAGGAAATGTCATTACCTACTTCATACTGCACTGCATACTGACTTCAAGCTATAAGGAATATCCTAAAAAATGGAATACATTTAGAACGGAAACAGCAGAATATTTTATTCAAATATACAATATCAACATGTGCATGTGAACTGTTAAAGAGATGAGATGGTACATCTTTTGTATTATTTAAACAGTTAATGTGTTTCTACATAAATATAAAAATGTACAATTGAGGAATCAGCAAACATGCTCCATGTACAGTAAATTTTTCTGTAAACCCGTATTTTTAATGTCAATACTGTTACAAACAAATAATAAAACAACTTAAAACATGAATAAACATATTGTTGCACTTGTGAAAACCCTTCAACAGAACAAAACTAAACCTTCGCTTTCCAAGCTTCGTACAGCCTATTGTACAGCTGGCAAGAAAATCTTTATGATATCTGATAAACATTAGTTTCACAAACTAACTGAATTCAGGCAGGACAGGTCGGCCTGCTGGACTCATGCCCTGGCTTTTCTTTGCCGACGACGTCTGATGAAAGCATTCTTGTCCCATTGGTTGGGGGCAATCATGTGGGTGCCGTTGTGGACAAAAAGGACGGTCATCTCGTTATCGTACTGAAGATTCTGCAGCAGCTGAAGACAAAAACAACAAGAGTGAAAGTTCAGGACAGAGAACAGACTCTGAAGGTGCACCAGCATCACACAGCAGATACAGTTTCACACAAAACATTTTAAACCTCACCATCATAAGTTTTTTAGTTGATATAGCTAACTTGTTAGCAAACAGTTGCTTTTATATAAACCCGGCAGACAGACATGTCATGTTTACGGCCACCTGGTGAAGTCTGATAATCACTCTGTTTTTGCTCTCCACCACTCCACTCCTTTATTTATTTACTCATTCACACTTTTTCGTGTGTGAATCACTTTGTAACTGTGTTTTAAAAACTGCTATATAAATAACTCTTTACTTACTTATGAAAAGGTACAAACACTTACTTTGGGTGTAATGAAGAAGTACTGGGATGTTGTCTTTTTGCAGGCCGTGCTGACCACAATGTCAAAGACTCTTCGCTCATTTACAGGATCCATTCCCTGCACAAAAAGAGAGAAACAGTCTCCGTCACATCCACGTGAGCAAGCAGGTGACAGCTACCTGTTGCAATAAATGCTTGCAGGCTAAAAAAAATTAAATAAAATCAATATTTGCACGCTTCTTCTTTGAACACAGTATATAAACTCCAGAGGTCATATTCATTAAGCCTCCTAGTACAAAGAGTTGCTCCTAGTGACGAAAAGAATATTTGAATAATGACGTTTTCTAAGAATTTCCCCTTACAGTTGAGACTAGTTCCTAGCTACTATTCAACAGAGATGTTCATTACGTAAAAAAATATTGATAATTACACCATGTCTTGATAGAGACTAAATTATACGATTAGGCCTATTGATTTCATTATTTATTCTATGCCCATTATCAATAAGAGTGTATTTTTCTGCCTCTCTTATTTTTGATCAACCAATCCCACCTTTAAATCTAATGTATCATACTTAGCAACACGGTCAACCACACCACCTCACTAAAGGGAAAAGGTTCTGTCGCGAAATCCCTCCTAAGCTAGGACTCCTTGTTAGATTCTTTTAGGATAAGTTAGGAGCTCTCAGATGTTTGTGGATACAGTCCCATGTCCTGTCAAATCTGTCGGTGTTACTGTTTTGCTCATTTTGAGAATGTAATGAACAATTAGCTGTCTTGCTAACAAATAATATTAGTGAAGATAAAGCTAACTTTGTTAAATCACTAAGAAGCATGTAAAATCTTCAGAGGACAGAAGAAACAGATATGAAACATGATTTGTCCAGAACCAGTGATTCATGAGTGCCACTACACGGCCATTTAATAAAGCACTTAACATTTTGGTGAATGATTCCTAAAATGTAAGACAAAGAAGCAAACTCCGAGTGAGTGAGTGAGTGAGTGAGTGAGTGAGATCTACCTGGTTGATCTCGTCAACCACTCTGAAGGGGCAGCGGTTGAGCTCCTGCAGGGCCATGAGGTAGAGCATTGTGGAGACGCTGCGCTCTCCACCGCTTTGATGGTAGGGCGTCAGCTCGTGGAGCTGAGTGCTGCTGTGAAACTTCACCCTAATTCGGATCCCATACTTGTCATACTCCTCCTGCAAGACAACAGTCATTTAATGTGGAAATGATGACAGGATTACATACAAATCGTCCTTTGACCCCGAGATGTCAGATTAATTATGAGTGTTGTTTTGTGTGTGAGCATTTACCTCATTCTCTGAGTGCAGATCAACCTCTCCTGCACACTGCATGGAGCGGAAGAAATCGCTGAATTTGTCATTAATCTGTTCCACCAGCTGCTTCAGCGGGTTCAGCCAGCGCTCCTTAGCCTGCGAGACACACATTTATACACAGGATGAACATGCCGTCATCGGAAATCACAGACTGAACCACATTTCTCCACCAAACAGTGACATCTCATGTACCTCCGATATGTTCTGTCGGTAGTCGTTCAGGGCGTTGCTCTTGTCTTCCAGCTCTTTCTCCAGATGTTTGATCTCCTGCTCTCTCCTGTTGTACTCGTCGACAACCTTCAAAGCAGAGAGAATTAACTGAATGAATTGTTTGAAATTTAAACAGGATTTCCAGGCCAGAACAGATAGTTTGGAGTTAGAAGAGATGTATCTAATTTCTGAGGATACTGTAATTATGTAGGGGGAAATCCTGAGGGGATTCTCGTGTGCTCTTACACTTTCACTGAGGCCCGTGAAGCACTCAGCTCTGGACCGCTCCTCGTTCAGCATGGCATCAATCTCGTCCAGCGTGTCAGGCAGTTCGCTGAAAGCCTGCATTAACAAAAACAAGAATGCTATATGAATATTTCATACAGTAATAATAATATTTTGCATCAGGAAGGCCTACAGAGCAGTGTTTGGACCACATCACAAGGAAAATATTCCAGTGATAAGAGGGGGAAGAGGCTTGTTTCATTCAGCCATATAATAAAACAAACACCCACGTTATGCAGGTCTTTGGGTAATGACTCATCATGTTGCATCCTGCAGATCGACTTTGCTCTCTTCAGCAGGCCTTTGCATTGTTCTGTCAGCTGGACCTTCCTCTGCTCCAGACGGCTGCATTTTTGCTGCAAGAACACATTGAGACAGTCGGCACAACCAGAATTATATAACGGACACTCCAGCAGGGCAGATGTATATAAAAAGATGTGTGTGTGTGTGTGTGTGTGTGTGTGTGTGTGTGTGTGTGTGTGTGTGTGTGTGTGTGTGTGTGTGTGTGTGTGTGTGAGTGAGAGTGTGAGTGAGAGAGACACTCACATCAGTGATTTTGAGTTCAGTGACACCTTCTCTACAATCACTCTCCAGCTTGGCCTTCTCAGCAGTCAGCCCCACCGTCTCCAGAGCCAGGTACACCTTCTCCATAGTCAGCTTGGCTCTCAGCTACAGTCGAGGGAGAAGCAAGGGAAGTGGAGGGCACAAAGAGAGTCAGACACTTAAAAGGCAGAAAGTAGGCAGTGAAAGATTATGTAGAAGGGTTTGCACTTTTACAGCAAGACATGAGAGCTATTATCCAAAAAGATCTAGGATCGCAATATCAGAAATGGCCTTTCTCACTGTTAAAATAATTAAAGTTTGACTAAATGTCTACTAGAAAGTTGATTTCTGTTCCACAAAATACAGAAATGTTATTAAAACATAGAAGGGAGGCAAATGCAGAGGCATAGAAAAGTCCCATTGTTGAAGACTAGTAATTACCGTAATTTCCGGACTATAAGCCGCTACTTTTTTCACGCCGTCATGCCGCCAATACATTTAGGCTCGTTACACCAGACCAGTTAAATTACCGAACAGGTCACAATGGACCAATGAAACCGTTCGAATCACCGTAAATCAAAACACACTCACGCTAAATTCTTCAGATCAGTAATTTTTCGCGTTAATTCAGAGGGTGTGGCTTATTTACAGGTGCGCTCAATAGTCCGGAAAGTACGGTAAAAGGAAAAACAAATCCAACAGAGTGAAGGAAACAACTTCCAGCATAACATAATTCACCCCTACCTTCATTTGGGCTATGAACGCTGCGACTATGGACACCTTCTGAGAATTGACAGCTGCAATTTTCTCTTTAGTCTCCTCTTCAATATTCTTCAGGTCGATGACACTCTGCTCCATCTGCTTCAGACTAAACACGTGGGAAGAGGGAGTTAGTCCGATTCCAATATATTTGCATTAACCAAACTAACACATCTCTATAGAGACAATTTACTAATCAATCATTTGTCAACATATTGCAAGATACAGAGGAAAACTTTATATTCTGTGCCTGTTGGGCCTTTTGACTATCTAAGACAGACTCACCTGTCCTGTTTGGTACTGATTTTCTGCTCCAGTTGCCTCTTTTTGCCCTTCATTTCAGAGAGCTGCTTCTTCTCTGCCAACAATTCATTGTCACTGTGATCCTGTGCGGCAGCTTCCTTCTGCAGGGCCATCATGCGCTCATCAATTTCTTTCAACTTCAACTCGCAGGCCTGGTCACAGCGGGGGGTTAACAGTTAAACTCTCACCTTAGTTAACCTCTTAAAAACGAGGCACATCGAGATGCCTCAAGGTACTGTATCTTTATCGGAGTACCAGATGCTAGAAGAAAAGAAAAAGGGCCAAATGTGTCTCTCCTTTACCTTCATCTGCTGCTCCAGCTGCCGTTTCTCTTCGGCGTCCACGGTGATGGTGAGGTACTGCGATGGGTGCACTGCAGAGTTACTGGTGCTAATCTTGTTTGAGTAAAAGGACCTCTTCAGTGTGTACCTCTCCTCTGTTGTGTATAACACCTTGAGGTAGGGCTCCTCAATCACCTGTAGGGGGGAAATGGACACAAAGATCAGCCGAGAGTCCTTATTATCCTTAAAATTAAATCTGACAGTAAGAAAATACGCATTCTCAATCAAATTTTCAATTGAACAACTAATTTCTTTGAGATCAAATTGAAAAATGCTACTTTTTGACACCTCTGAAAGACACTAGGTCAAAATGCATAATTTAAAAGAGGTGATTATATCATTTTATATTTACAGACCTCACTGACATATCCAGTTTCAACCTACATCATTTCTCTTGATTTCCAACCTAAAACAAAGAGTTCCTACAGCTTTTTAAAAGTAGAATTCAGGCACTTTCGAGGTTCCTACACCACATTTTTCCAGACTCTCATCACATCTAAAATGTTACTATAACTGCAATTGCAAAAAATGAAGTATACAGAATTCCTATTCCTATACACCCACAGCACTCAATGTATATTGTCCCTTTTACCAGCTGTTCATATTAACTTTGATTGTATGTTGTGATCATGATCATTTAATGCTTCCTAATTTCCAGAGTAAGGAGTCAACAGAGGGCTCATCTAGCTGTGAATGACGAGTGATCACAAGAAAAGAACTTTCCTTTATGTTGCAAATGATACATTTTTCAAACTTTTAAGACTTTGTACAAACCCTGCAAAGAGATAGAATTTTTCCATACATTCACTTTCCTAAATCTCTGTTGTGGTGTTCTGAGAACTTAAATCATTTGTAAAAAACAAAAGGGAACGCACCGTTCTTATCATGGCTTTAGTTTGATTGTTGCCCACAGGGACGTCATGTACCCTGTACTGGTGACAGAGGTAACTCATCACCTCATCGGGGGCATCAAACATCTCACGTAGGTAGGTGAAGAACCCGAAACGCCTACACATGAAAGGTACGGGGGGAAAAAAGAAAAAAGTTACACACAAATACATTTATTTAAATACCTTTTATGTTGATTTTATAGGTCATTACCTCAGGGACTCAATATTTCGGGATGGCGGCCGCTTAGAACACGACTCCTCCGGAGCAGAGATGGAGTTCACCTTCAAGTTCATCTTGTCTCGGACCTGAGGGCCAGGACAGACCCAACTAAATTTCTCATTTGGGAGGGTAAAATATTGGACGGGCAACACAAAGTTCAGATTTTTCTAAAGTTAAGCTTAACTATAATTTGCATTCACAAGGCTTTTATCATCCTCCACCCAGTCAAAATCTGCAGCAGCCTGACCTCAGTCATGAACCTCTCCATGTCGTCTTTTCTCTGGAAGACGAACGCCCGCAGGTCGTGGAATGAGATGTGGTTCTCCACGTACTTAGCAAAGCGATGATCTTTTACATTGATCTGGGGAATGAGGAAGGATTAGCATGCGGGCAACGTAACTGCTACAAAAAGCATCACGAGCACAATACTGACTGCTGTCAAAATCAGCAGAGCTTTAGTTTCTGGGGGGGACTGTGTCCTAAATGTAGACTCTTTAACAATATTTCAAGTGATTTATATAAAAAAACAATGCAGTCCCCCAAAGTCAAGAAAGTGAATCCCAACTGACCCCGTTGCACACACTTGTCTTAATTGGTCATCCTGCTATTGTGGTAACACTTTTTTAAACCCCTATTTAGCATTTATAAGTCTTATATAAACATTGAATAAATGTTTATAACACTATAATGTAATAAGCTGCAAGAGATGTGTAGACAAAAGAACATTCTGTGTTTAATAATTTACAGTATTTGTCAAAAATGTTAACTTTTCCTATGAAACTGTTTTACTTTATCATCATTCACCTTGTTTATACAGCAGCCTCCACGGTGCCCACAAGAGGAGGTGTATTTATTCACATTCGAGATATTTAAATGGTCATGTGGATATTTAATGAAAGTTTAATTTTAAAGTATACTTCTGCATAATTTGTCTATTAATGCACACTACGTCCCTTATAACTACATTAATAAACACTTATTGCTGCTTATTTACAATTGTTTCTACATTACATTTATTAAATGTTTGTATACTGCTTATAAATGCTAAATGGGGTGGGAATATTACCCACGTGGTTCCCTGGGACTCACCACCAGCATCATGGGCTCATGGACATTTCCGGAAAAGAGGTGTCTGTTCTTTCTGAGCCACAGGAGGGCAGTGTATGTGTCCTTGTGACGTCCTCGCAGCTTCTCCTCTTTGGCATTCATCATGTTGTTCATGTCATTGAGCTTTTTCTCCAACACTGGCAATATAAAAAGAAACAAACATGATCTTTTCTTGTCTTTTCTTGTGTTTAATTCATTTGATCTTTGTTAATGTAAACTGGTTCAGACTCTCACTTCTGGACTCGGCACAGAGGTTGTCCTTCTCCCTGCGCAGGTCGGACTTCTCTCCTTCGATCTTGGCTCTCTCCATCTGGATGCGCCTCAGCTCGACATTGACCGCGTTGATCCGTGGTGTCACATCTGGTTGGTTGCCAACTTTGGCAAGCTCTGCCTTCAAGTCCTCAATGGTCCGTCTGGTGTTGCTGATTCGCTTCTGGTGGTCTTCCTCTTCCATCTGCTTCAGTCTCAGAGTTTGTTTAATGTCTTCAATCTGTAGAGAAGAACAGGGAGAGTTGACATTTATAACAAAAACACATCAGTTGCAGATAAAGTTGGGTGCTGAATTTCAGACAGAAGTGCACGTTGGTGTAGTAGCATGTGTGTTGTATGCTTGTGTATGTATGCGTGTGTGTATTACAACATAGATTACTCATTATCGACATTGAGGGTTATTGATTTTCTTCCTCTTTCTGATTACAAAGGGAAATGAAGTATCACCTCTTTGTGTTTTCGATCCAGCTGATCTTGTTTCTGTTTACACTTCAGAGAGGCTTCTTTGATGTCGACAGTCTGTAAACAACAAGCTCAAAGTTATCGTCATGACAGCATCACAAACATTACACATTCCAGTTTTCCTTTTACTGCAACTGGTCTCGTTTATTTTATGACGACATTAAACTGACTTTCAAAAGGTTTATAATTCGATTTAATTACTTTGAAGTGCTTCACACTCAGTGAAGATGTATTGTATGAAATAAACCCTGACTATAATGTAAATATCTGGCAGGATTCTCAAGTGTGCCAATCAAAACATTTAATTATGGGTTGATTCACACTGATTCATTTATCTAGCATTTACAATTCAAATGATTCACGAATGCCCAAAAAGGCTTTCCATGAAACCATTCAAGTGCCTGATAACTGATTCAGAACTATCAGTGTTTTTCAACACACTGACAAAAAATAATTTCCAAATTTCTTTGTCATACTGTCGACCTATCAGAAAGTAAGATTACATCACCTTCGCCTTTATTTGTGCCTCAGTGGGCTTCAGCTGGTCGTCAATCAGCTGGATCTTCCTCAGCATGGGCGCCTGCGCCTGCTTTAGGGCAGCAAGTTCCCTCTTCGCCTCGTCCCGCTCTTTTTTCACACCCTCAAGCTCCTTACGGGTGGTCTCGTACTCCTAGCACCAGAGGGATGAAGTCAGAGCTAACGCAGTCAGAAGAACGCAGTTTTTACTGACTGCGTACTGTGATCGTGTGTCAGCGTTTCATTTCCACCACTCACCACCCACGGTTTCTTCTTGTCAAGCAACTCAATCACGTCCAGGTGTCTCTTCTTTTCGTAGTAGCGGTTCACATCATGTTTGTTCCTCTCGTTCCTCTGCTTGGCCTTCTCCAGGAAGCTGGCCTTCTCCTTCACGACGTTCTGAGGGAAACAAACCACCAGCAACACTGAAAAACCTACAAGAGCTTGAGGTGTGCAATGCTGCCCTTATAGATTTCTTTTATAGAGAAAAAAAGTTAAATAATCAGTGGTGCAACTGTGATTGTGAGCGTTGACAGACAAACAGAAGCATTCAGTTCTTCAACAAACTGTATTCAAATATTTCCCCCCAGTCAAATTTTCAGTCAGGCTTAAACAAGATGCTCAACCTAAATGAACTGACACAAGCCGCTGCTCGTCGTGACCCTCTGTACACTATATGTCCATACACGCCTGTGTATTACTTATTATTATTATTATTATTATTATTCTTCATGTTTACCTCCAGCTCTCGTTCTCTGTTGCGGAAGTTTTTGAGCTCACAGTGGTACTCGTACATCTCTGGTGGTCCCACTGACTTCTCAGTTGCCTCCAGCAACTCAATTTTGGACATCTTGGCAAACTCCCCCACTTTTTCCTGCGGGGACAAACCAACCAGATCAACAGGAAAGACGGAAACAGTGAGGAGAGCGCTATTAGGGGTAACATTTAAAGACATGTTAGAATCGTGCCTCAAAAGTTTTAGGTACGAATTTGTATGAATGAAATACGTTATGTGTCCTCCACATCCACACAATGACACATTGCTTAAATATTGAAAGCTATGGTTGAAAAATAGACAGAAACGATCAAAAACCATATATCATCTTTTTATTACAACCCACGTATGTATAAAGCACGCACTGTGCAAATATCCTACAAAGTGGCAACACTAATTAAACAGACTGAACCTCCATGGACATTTTCAGCAGCTGTTACTCTAATGCACTGCTTCCCTGCGCAGCCTTATATTGCGGTGACACAAACATACCTGTGGCAGAAACTGGCAGAGGTTGCTGACTTGGATATGCAGAGCCTTAACCTCCTCTTCCACTGCTTTCTGGTTGCAGTGTCTTCCATTCAGCATCCACAGTGACTGATTGTTCTCCACATGAATCTCTCTGTTGATCACTACATTACCATCCTTCTTGTACCTGAAATAACAACGTAGAGTTTGATTCTACAATCGGATATAGCTTGGGAGACTTGACAGAATGTTAGAACAATCCCTAAAATCCTTAAACGGCCGATGTAACACTTACACACAAAGCAGTAGCATCATTTAAGGTTGAACTGTCTGTATATTTAAAATGCTGAGTTACATTAACAAGATTAATATTCCATGGTTTCTAAAAGGATCCATCAGGAGTTTCTGAATGAATGTAACACAAACATGTTTCACCTATATGTAACCCATATGTGTGTCTGCAAACTCTTAACACACATAACTTACAGTTCAATCTCAATGGATCCTTTATTGCACCCACGTTTGACATAGAGCCCAACCTACAGAAGAAGAAAAAAACAATTCCTTTAGTTATCATCAGAGTTATAATTAGTTGAGTTGTCAGCTAAAATAACTGTATAATAATTTGACTGATTGACACTGGTGCAGAGATCTCAAACCAACGTTACAGGCAGTGCAAGAGGACAATGAAAAACATTCAAATAAAGATATGAAATCAAGGCCTGAACACATTCAGTGGTTGTGTTACTTTGTGGTTTACCTTGTCGCCTCTGCCCAGAATAGCGGTCTTGCCAGCGAGACCCAGACAGATGGCGCACACAATGCTAGACTTGCCAGTTCCATTGGCTCCAACAATCATGTTTAGAGTAGGGCCAGGAAACACCACAGAGTAGTCATAGGTCCTGCCAGGGTACACGGTACATATTTAAGTCCTTCAGTGTAAACTGATCATTAGACAAGGCAACTTTATGCTTTCAATCCACTACATTTCAGGAGGAAATAGTGTACTTTTTTACTCCACTACATTTATTTGTCAGCTATAGATACTAGTAACATTTCAGATTAATATTCCACATTAAAAATATATATTAAACCAGTGGTTCCCAACCTTTTTGACCTCTTACAAAAGCAAACAGGTGAAACTTTACTTGTAATTAAGCATTTTTACATTGTCGTATTGGTACTTTCACTGAAATAATGAATCTGAGTACTTCCTCCACCACTGGTTTTAACAAGCTGTACCTGATAAACTGGCACCTGAATGAATATATTCTAGTGAAAATAGCAGAAACAGCCTTTATGAGCGATTGTGTCAACTCATCCCTCAAGATCCTGAGACGCTCCAACTCCAAATCTTGAGATTTAATTGGAACTTTAAATATCAGATTTTGTGACTTACCGTGTGAATGCATTAGTTTTAAGAGACAGTCGTGGCACAACTGACACACCTTTGCGTTAGCTGGTTTCGAACAGCTTAACTCAGCGGGTATACGACATGGTCATGTTTATAGAGATGTCAAAGCATCCTGGTTCAGTACCAGGCATCGCTAATATGTTAGCATGTCTAGCTAGCCTAGCCGCCTAGCTATGATCTACCATAGCGTCTATCACATTGTTCCAGGCTTGAGTCAATTGACTTTCGGTTGTTTTGTGTCGCCAAACAGCAACACCAGGCGCGGTAACTTACAGGAAGTTTTTCATGGCGATGCGAAGTATGCACCCCTCCACCAAACAGCCCTCTCCTCCGGTTCCATCGAGCTGACTACCCGTTAATATCCTCGCTATGCCGCTACCAGAAGTTTGTGAACTGTTGTTAATATGACTGGTTCGCCGTCTTTTGCCGGACTCAGACATATTGTATAAAGAGAGATGCTCGCTAAGGAACTACATCCACGAACCTGCGCCCTCGCGCGCTTCCCCGTTTCGTCGTTGAAAGCCGGTTGGCCCAAAGGCGTCACGTGTATACACAACGGCTGACGTCATCGTAAATTCTAATGTTCATTATCGCGAGACACTACGTACCGATTGATAAATAAAAACGTTTTTTAACAAACTGTCAACAACCAAGCTTCATTCAACCTTATATGACACTTGTTTGATATGGTCGTCTGTAAAATATAAAAAAATGATGTAATCCCGTCTATAATTAAAATATTTATTTGAGAATTCACAGAATTCTGCACTGTACACTTTTGCTGCAACAATGTACATTTCGCCATTGCGAGACTATTAAAGGATTTCTGATTCTGATTACAAAGCAATGATTAGGTTACTCAACTGTCCCAGCTTAACAACTCAGCAGTTGTTTAATTGCAGGTGATAAATATCTTATTATAATATGAGATTAATCTTGTGAGTTCTAAAGAGGAAACCCATTTTTCGACCTGTTTCTTAATTATATATACAAAAAGGATTCTGGATGGACCTTAAGAATATTAGAAGGAAAAAAGACTAAATGAATGTTCCAGCCACAGAATAACGACAAAGATTGTATTTTCATTGTACAAGTGGTTTAATTAATGTACAAATTTTACTCAGACAAAATGCAATGGACTATCCACAACGTAATGTTCTGCTCAACAATATGGTCAAAATTTGTGTTTTATTCATTAATACTCCGAGGTTATTGTCCAGTTACCGGGCCTGGTGGAGCTGTGTGTGCACATATGTTGTACACTCAGTAACCAATTTATCCAGTACACCTAAATAAAACTAATGTAGTGCGATTTGTGTATAAAGTATTGTGTACCTTCATGATGATTATGATGTTCGTGTTTAGTTGAAATTATTTTAGTATTACATTACATTCAGGAGACACTTTAATCCAAAGCAACTTCCAAATAAGAGCTTTACATAAAATGCATAGAACCATGATCGAAAACAACAAGATGTCTCATCAAACTTGCAAGGGCTGGAGATGAATCACAAGTGCTATAGGTAAGTAACTCAAGTAATTCAACTTTAGTTATTTTAGAAAACACAGTTTGTGGTGCTGTTGAAAAGTGTTGCATTATAACGAAAGAAATGTTTGGTACTTTGTCTACCGTTATTTATAAATGCTGTGGAGTAAATATCAGAAACGAGGTTAACACTTCCATAAATCAGCATCAACAAAAGTATAAAGCCTGAATTAGTCTCAGCCAAGTGTACCCGATAAACCGGCCATTGAGTGTGTACATACGGTTTTGTTTATTTGGGGGAGAAAAAAAGAAATTTTGAACAGATGGAAAAAATAAAAATAAAATTTAAAAACTCAGCAGCAGGGAGGATATGGGCAGATTAAAGGATAAATTCACATTTTTTCCTAGTCCGACTTAACCCTTGTGCTACCTTGCCGGGTCATATTGACCCAGTGGCCCATTGTCTTGACCCAGTGTCTTCACCACAGGGATTAGGACAAGGGTTAAAAACAATACCTACATGTCCAAATACATTTAAAATTCCCAGTTCACTGCGACTGTTCCTCTTGGCTACAGATACCTTCCTAAAGGGACTTTTGTGAGATGGTGGCGGAAAACAAATCTGTAGTCCTAGTAGTCCCCATTGTTTTCTAGCTGGGCTATGGCAGAGGAATAGCAAAACAAAGAGGGAACACAACACACTCATTCTGCAAATGCCTCATGGTTTTTGGCTTTTAACATTTCAGAAAAGGACTCGAGATTTGTGTTCACTATTTAGGGATTTCTTCACAGCCAGTATGGCCAGGAGGAAGGGCACAGCACCAAATAATACTTTCAATGTACTTATGACTATGCAAGTATTGTTTTAAGACATACTTCAGACAGAAATGCAAAACTATCCTTTAAAACTAGCTGTGTGCTTCTCTCGTCCCCCTCTATCTCTCTCTCTCTCCTAAAGATTTCTGCAGGTATTTCTGCCTCTGGCGCTTGTGTTCCTGCTCAACCCCCAAAGTTGCTATTATTGTTATACTGTACTACTGTATGTTCTCCTTCCTCCTGCCCTCTCTCTCCTGCCCTGGTCTCGACCGGCTCCATGTGATTGAGTGCCCTGAGATAGCTTTATGATATGGCGCTATATAAATAAAATTGAATTGAATTAAAACAGGATCACATGTTAGCAACGTTAAGGAATCCCCAAGTAAGATTATGAAGAAATCAATACAACAGTAACTTTAACCACCGTGTGCCCATCGGTAACGTTATTGTAGGCCCATGGATTAGCTTGGTTTTCACTTAATTTACATACTACATACCATGGAAATCCAACGTTTCCAGAAACTTCGTTAATTTAACTCTTAAAAGTACTTCACAAGACTAAAAAGTTATAGTTAGTGCGCCTGTAAACGTTTGAACAATTCTAGCGAAAAATAAAGTGTCGACATCTTTTTCACGAGTAGCGTCTCGTGAGCAGGCCTTTCTAAACGGTCGCGAGCGTTAAAACGACCAAACATCCGCCCGGGGCTTCGGGCAGCTTTTCAGTTGTGGTTAGATCAGAATCGCCTCTTTACTCATTGTCCATTGAGAAGCTTGAGATGAACCCAAACTCACCCAGAACTAGTATATCTGATCAATTCATCACCTCTGACCACAACATAAAGCGTGGAAGCCCTGTTAAACTCTCGCCTGCTGCTCATCGCCTCGGAGGCTCGAGAGCGCTTTTCTTATCATCTCTGGTCAGAGCAGAGCCAAACTCCGACCAAATCAAATAAGATCACTGTGTAGGTTTTTACAGAAGTCCACACTCGCGCACACAAACACCCGACATTCATTCACTCAAGCAGTCACCAAATACTCACAGACACAGGTCCCACACACAAGCCATTCAAACTATGGAGAAGAAGGAACATCCGGGTCCGCTTTAAAGCGGAAAGCCGCATGGCATTGTGGGACATTGAAAGCAGGAAATAGTTGGATGTCGACCTCATGTGGCCATCAACGGAAAAACCTTCCCTCCTTTCTCTTTTTTTAGTTGATATTTCTTGCATTAAATGAAGAAATTGAAGAAACAATGTTACAGTTAAACACGTTTATATAAATAGAGAATAAATGTAACATATTGTTATAGGCAATCAATAATACAACAATAAAACATTAAAAAACATGATATTAAAATATTTGTAATATATTGTAATTGTAATCGCTAATTTGTAGGTATCGTTTACCTTTACAGTTCCTGCCAAATATGGATTGCACATAATAGTTATAATAAGAAATTAATTTACACTAAAAGATTGTAAATGTAATTTTAAAAGATCTTTGCAAGAACATCATAGGCATGACTGTATGGTAACTTATCAGAAAATATCTAACGATTGCTCTGAGTACTTATATATATATATATATATATATATATGTTTGTATGTTTGTTTTGTTGATGTGTACATAATCTGTAATTTGATCAATGAATAACTTAAAGTCAGTCAAGTTTTTGAGTAAAAGCCTCAATAGAGAGTTTTGAATTAATCATTAACTGGTAATATACATATGCTTCCACATATGTGTGTATGCATTTATACTCACACATTCACTTTTGCACCTACTGTAGATGTCAGTGAATACAGAGAGCCATGCATATACACATGCACCCAGTGTATATGCATGTTCTATTTGATCCGGAAATAAAGCTGTAATTGTATGCTGTAAACACACACTGGGTGCTGCTCAGAAACAATACAGATAAACTAAGATTGTCTTGTGTAAAGGCAGTGTAGCCTGTGAGAAACACTGTACATTTTGCAAAGTTCAGATGATTTTTATTCATGAGTTCAAACCCTGAGTTCAAATATAGCAAACACAATACCATACACTGCAAATAATTGTTAGATTTGTACTTTATGTGTCAATATATAAAGTATGTTGGTTTGCCTGAAAGCCTTTGTTGTTGAAGTCTCTGTGGTGGTACAGGGGTGGACTGGTACTAGTGCCATGGTTGGTTTTAAGCTGCATTTGTGTCGGAGCAAATTAACTAATCTAGCGTCCTATGGCCTGTGGGGGTTGTGAGGTAATCTTGAATGGTGTAATAAGATTTCAGTGTCTACTACCATATTGACTACTGCTAGGTGGCACATTGGGTCAGCGGATCCTTCATCATCAGCAATATGTTGGACTCGGATGCAACAAAGAAACAGACAACAGCAACTATGTGAGGAGGTGTGATTCTTTTAACAATGGACTAAAATAGGAACGCTGCTACTGAACAGAAACAGTGGACCTCCACCATCAAGCCATGGAGGGGTCAACTGCAAAAAAAGTGAGTTCTTGCAAGTTGTTTCCTTAAAGCTTTACTCCTGTCTGGTGAGTGAGAGGTCAACGTCTGGTCTGGTGGCCATCTGTCAGAGGTTTAGATGGCTTCTGTGTAGCCTCGGTGAGTTTACAGTCATGATTTATTGTGAATTCCATATGTCCAATACACTTCATGTCCCTTTTCATATTATGTACATTATTGACCAAAATGATACACTGTCATTGGGACAATCTAGAATTATTTGGCCGATCAAGATTATTGAATTAGATGTCCAGCAACATTGCAGTCCATTCATTTATAAAACTGATGAGTTTAAGCAAACACATGATTTATTAAGTGTGTATGTCTTTTAATCTTGAGCGTCTTGTTGCTATTTTATGTTTACTTAAATGCTCCATTGATTCCTAAATAATTCAGCTTACTTCAGAAAACTGATTGACCCACATGTTGCCTGTAAACATGAATTAATAACATTGTTTATAGCTGTTCCCAATTTAGGGGTGTTCATGTTCCAGTATATATATATACATATATATATATCAACCACATGTTGATGTTTCTGAAGGTAAAATTTGCCATGGGAATCCATCCCAGCCCTGCAGGCCCTGACTGGAATAATGGCCAATAGATCAGACACCCGTCAATTGATCCCCCAGCTCAACCTCTCTGCAGGAGGCCCGAGAAGGACAGGATTTGGAGGCTTATGTCAGTGACAGTAACAGTAAAAGGCACGATCCCAAATACAGTTCAGAGCTCCAAGCATCACAGAAAGAGAGCTTGGAGATCTTATGATCAGCTGTAGGGCAATTTATAACAAATGTGCTGTTATCAGTTGGATTCACTTTGTCTGGGAAAGGATGCTCAGACCAGTACAACAACATCTGTCATCTGTTACTCGCTCAATGTGTTCCTTTCCTCTTGGTTATCTGGTTTCAGTGGGTGCAGCAGAGGTATCCATCTGATTGTGTCACAGTGGACGTCATGCCAAGATTTGTTCCCATGTTGTTAGGTCATGAGTGTAATGAATGCAGATATTTACATCATTTTCTGTTTTTAATTACTGGTAAAACTTTGGTCATGTTTGGCCAAAGACAGCCACCATCAGGCCAAACCTACATTTCTGTCTCTCTGACAGGCTGACAGAGCTGTTACGTCACCTTTGTGTTTCCAGTAAACACAGCTAACCTGCTTAAACAGCACAGCAGGCGCTACCCCTCTTAGCCCCTACAGTTTCTAATTATACCATCTGTCCAATCAACATACATGTTAACATGTTTGTTAACATGTTTGGCTCAGCTAGGTGCTGTGATATAATTTACTTGTCAAAATACTAACTTCTTTTACACTTTTTAATTGACAGAAACCAGGATACGGACATCACAAAAAAGGTATCTAAAACGCACAACTGCTGAACTAAAACTTTTAATATATTCTAACATTGCAACAAGCCCACATACAGTTGATGATACTTTGGATTGGAATATTTATATCGATTTGAATGATAGATTGATTGATATATCAATAAATCAAACATTTGATTAATAGATTAGGGTTTGTTTGATAGAATTACCTTTATAGGTACTTACCTGACAAAAACAGACTGGTTCCTTTATAAATTCAGAATTACCTTCCAAAATGGATGTATTTTGTCTGATGCGTTAAACATTAAATTCAACAGAAATATAAACATATATGATGTGAGTTGTTTTGTGTTCCTCAGAGACCTCTGTCGGACACCCACCGCTGTACCGTCAGTCCACAGCAGACTTCAGTGATGATTGCGTTCAGCCCAGGAGACTGAATGGGTCCTCAGTGGAGACACCCAGCCACCAGACCCTCCACCGGGAGCTGCTGCTCAGCCATAAACGGTACAGGAGGTCGAACACACTACTCTCTGGTCTTAATGCAGTCAGCTTTTGAAACAGAGCAGTGCAGCATGGATTGTGTTTCTTTGCGTGTGTGGGTGTGACTCTGACTGACCATGCAGGGGCCTGATGCTGGAGGAGAAACCGGAGCTGAAGCGAGTGTTGGAGCAGCGCAGACTGGAGCAGCACAAGGAGGAGGAGATGGCCCGACAGCGGCCCTCAGATCTGGAGATGGAGCTCCGCAAGAGGCAGCAGAAGCTGGAAGAGGTCAAAGGCACAAAGTGTTTGTAAAATACAAATAAGTTCACTTTGGACCAAACACACGGGTTTTGAGCATTAAGTGATTTCACGGCCAATACCAGTACATTAAGTACATATAGTCAAGTACTGTACTTTTGAGGTACTTCTGCTACATTATATTTCCACTTTATATACATTATATTTCTACTTCTACATTATATTTACACACAAATATTGTGAAATATATAGGGAAATAGTGTGCTTAATAATACCTGATTACATTTACTTGACAGATGTGGATACTTTATTTTCAAGTTTAGATACTACATTAAAATAATGATATAATAAGGTTCTGAATACAATTCACTTTAAATTTCCCCTCTAAACTTTTCAGGTGCTTTTATTTAAATAATGGTTTAACATCCAAAAAGAAAAGTTCAAAAAAAGGAAAACAAATGTGTGTAGCAGAACAATTTTCTTTTTACCTCATTAATCACCTCAAAACTCTTCAGATGTATCTCATGACCTCTTTAGGAGGTGTCACAGTTGTTCACCAACAGCTAGCTGTATATAAAGTAGTTAAAGCTACATTCAGTAGAAATGCACAAAATGCATCAGTATTAACAAACTTATGTCATATATAATATGATATCAGTACACTGACTTGCCCTTTGTGTCTTTGTTTTTTTCCAGTATGAGCAGGAGGAGATCAGGCGACGGGAGAACCAGCAGAAGATCCCAGAGTTTGTCCGGGTGAAGGATAACCTGAGGCGAACACAGACATTTGAGCAGTGAGGCACCAAGGTTCCCATCAGCCCCTGCAGCATCTCACCTTAGTGGCCCTATCTTTATGTTCACTGTCTGAGTCACATATTAACACAAAAAAAAAACATTACAGTGGGACCTGCATACTCCACATTGGTTAGTGAATTTTAAATTCCATTTTGAAATGTCATAATTTGTGTAAGGAATCCTGAATACCAGGAAACACACAATCCACACTTAGAAAAATGTCTTCTTAAGACTTTGTCACAGTTTAGTTTCTGATGAGGGAGTGAAAGTGCTCATTTTTTATTCGTAATTTTGTGGATGTTGTGGATGTGTGAATATTTGTTAAGGGAAATCTGTTCATAGGCTGGATATTTTTTATGTTTTTTATGGTCATAATATTATTTATTTATTGAATTAACATCAACATGTTAACAGAGACAGAGTATTGTGATTCAATATAAATCCCCCCAGTGTTACAAAATTGCATGTTTTGCTATCTGTTTCTGTCATGACGTTTGATTTTGAATTTGTCCATGTGCTGTGGAAATAAAGGCTTTGTGGTTTGCAGAGATGTGTTGTTTTGTTGGATGCAATTCAAAGCACTGGGGATTGATTTGCATGCTGCTCTTCCCCCCGAGGACTCTCACGGTTCTTTCACATGGATATGGGACTTTGTTTAATTAGCTGATCTTTTCATTCCATCACGAGATGAAGGAGAGAAAGCACAGGCCATCTGGAGGAGGCTTTTCAAGATATATAGGCTAGGAATACCCAAGGGCCTGGTTAAAGCACTGCAGACATTTGGGATCCAAAAAGACACTGGCTGAAGGCAAATACAAGTAGCTTGTTTGTTATTGTAGAATTACATTTAGATTATTTTTGTAATGCATTTGAAAAAATGCAATGAGGTGGCGCTAATTCTAACTACTTTATATACTGTTGGGTAGCTTACTGTATAAAAGTAGTAACAGTGGCTGTAGTGGAGTACAGAGGTGGAAAGTAACTAAGTACTCTAAATCAAGTACGGTACTTGAGAACAATTTTGTAGCTACTTTACTTATGTATTTCTATTTTATGCTACTTTGATTCTTCTACTCCACTACAATTAACAAATCTTTTACGTTTTATTT
The DNA here is from genome assembly GCA_036023655.1 of Nannoperca australis. Classification (NCBI taxonomy): domain Eukaryota; kingdom Metazoa; phylum Chordata; class Actinopteri; order Centrarchiformes; family Percichthyidae; genus Nannoperca; species Nannoperca australis. The sequence continues at coordinate 33,999 of JAVQJD010049666.1, forward strand.
AAGTTGTTAGTTACTTTCCAGATTCATATACATGCTACAAAATATAATCAACAAACACATTCTGATGTTATTGTATAAGTGTTTACTGATCCCCATATAAAAAAGTAATATACTGTGTAATATATATAAACACATCATCATGGCGGAAGGAAGAGATGAGTGTGGTCTTGTTCACCGCCACCACAACAATCGCCAGCTGTCCTGGGTTTTTACCAAAACGTGTCTCTCCCTCATGTCATTCTTCTTTTGTGCCTCTTTTCAAATTAAAAGCCCCCTCAGCGAGTCGCGTGCTGCGTCAACACTCCGAGCGTGTCTGGAAAGTGAGCAGCATCGGACCAAACCATTTAAAAAGAGTCCGGGGAGATCACTGGCAGAAATTAAATTTACCATTCCTGGTTAAAACGTTTTTCTAGTAAATACAAATTGTCTTTAGAGAGTTTACATAAAAAAATAATGGAAATGGAGGTAAATATAAGAAGAAATGAATTAGCGAAGAAACACTTTAGCAAGAATCAATCAATTAATCCCTCCCCCATGCGCCGAGAAAGTGGAGTTGACTGTAACAGATGTCCCAAGCGTTACTCTCACATCTGACCAGAGAAAGTCTCAGCAACTCCTGCTGTCTCGGAAAGGATGAAGTAGAGGAGCAGATAACACGCTACAAGGTAAGCACACGCGGTTTCCTGTAGGTTAACAACATGCTATAACGAAAAAACACCCGACAGGGAAGGAGCAGCGACACCGGTACAAGTGTTAAGCTAAGTGTGTGGGGGATGCTGTTATAAGTCGGTAAACATTAGAGGACCGTTACAGAGCAATTAGCTTAACAGAATTTGCTATTTAGACTGTACATAAGACTTAAAAGTAGAAACACTTCCTAAACACATGGCAATGTGATAAGTGTTCACCCTTATTCTTTGTTGTAACTAACTACATTGATCAAGTTCTGTATTGAGGTATTTGTTATTTGTATTTCATTTTTTCTGCTGCTTTTTACTTTTTACTTCACTACACTTATTTGACAGTGTATGTTACTAGTCACATTCAAACGTTACATGCAAAACAAAGAAAATATGATGCATTTACATTTTAAGTACATTTTGTTGATGATACTTGTGTAACTACTTTTACATTAGTCGAATTTTAAGTGCATGACCTGTAGTGGAATATTTTAATATTCTGGCAGTGTCGTTTTTACATAATAAAGTAATTTGAGGATCTGAAGAAGAGCATGTAAGAGTAAGGAGAGTGAAGAGTATTTCTTCCACCACTGCTCTTATTCTTCCCAAAATACCTTGTCTGTTAAAAAACTGTAAAATAAATGTATGCATATACAAAGAGTTAAAACCCCCTCCGTACTACAACTATCAGACTGAGCAATTGTGCTTAATGAATACAAAACAACTTTGTTTAGACTCTGCAGTCAAACCAGTATTGAGCCATAATTAAGTCCAGGTTGCTCTCACAGATTAACAGCAGTGGATGTGGGTCTGGTTGGTGGTGGTTGTTTATTCCCACAGCAGCAGAATAAACACCATCTCCTGCAGTCCACATGTTGACAGACAGGCAGTGCTACTGTGGTGCTAAAGACAACACCTCTATGTTGTTATGCCCCTGGAGTCCCCCAGTTCTTTTGTCAACGGTGGCTACTTGTGGGTGAAATGCTGTAACCACTTCCTGCCAGGGGCCCGAGATGACCATCAGTGTCCATTCAGGGGCCTCAGAAATGATGACAAGGTGTCAAGGTGTCATGATCCCCGGTCAGCCCTTCAGCCCACGAAGAACAATAGAGCATCTCTTCTTGCCCTCTATATCTACGCTGCAGTTGAGCTGTGACAGGGCCTGTGTGTCTGGCCAGCATATGGCCTTCAGTGACTGAGAGCTTGCCTATATGGTGCTTATTACCCCTGCATTGTCTCTGCTGGAAAACTAAGACCCCTGCACTGCTCAGCAGCGTTGACCCGACAAAGGAAAGAGGCTGACAGGATGTGAGTCTTTCATACAGACTGCTCATAATAACGGTATCACAGCCTCTTGTCTGCATTTTGCTGCAGTCTGCTTCTGAAGTCAAACATCTGACTCCAGTGATGCGCTTTGTAATACAACACTTTTTCTCTTTTTTTTTTACTCCTGCCGGTCCCCCACATTGATGCACTTTTCTTCCAGCAGCCCATATTGTGTGCAGAGTGGATCCATTTTGCCGAATGGATTTTGGCTTTTCACCAGACTCTGAAATAAAGCATGCTGCAAAAGTCGTTTGGTTTCTTCCATAGTATCAGCATTCAGTGGAGAATCTTAATTACAGGGTTTGAACAGGCCTCGGTCTGGTTTCAGGCATCCCTCACTGTTTCCTCGGCGAGGCTCGTCCGCATCGGTAATTCCAGGGCCGACCACAGTGGTAATGAGCACAGCGGTGGTAGCAGCATTCCAGGAGATCGCAGCTCCAAAGGCTCATGGGAAAGGGAGGTTGGGGGGGAAGTCTGGGAGACAGTGAATCCACATCATGATCTCTTGCCACAAACACCCACTTCCGGAGATGTTTGACACTGTCACGGTCTGGTGAGCTGCGAGGATGGGCGGGATGACCAGCTCCCATCCCTGACGTGTTCCTATAGTCGTAATTAGCGGTGATCACATGCGGCGCAATTAAGATGTTATGACTGCATCAATCAAGTCTGCCGGGTGGAGACTGTGCTATCAGCAGCTATCCCTCGAGGAAATGGACTGCTATTCCTGTTACACTCGATCGAGAAAAGTATTGTTTTTGGGCTCTCCCTAACAGTATAATGTCAACACTCCCACGACTCCAGGTTTTTATGACAAATGGCATCAGTGTCTTGGCAATAAGCTGCAACTTCTACTAAGATCTGCTGTTTTTCCCGAACCCACCCACTCACTCAGCCTAGACCTCCGACCACAGACTCTTGTGAAACTCTTCAGAGAGTTATGGGGTGTAAGTGGGTAAATCCCACATTACCCTGCCTGCCTCTTGATTACCAGGCTGGATTGCTGTTGACGTCTTTAGTTTTAGATTGCTGCAGCGTGGAGCCATGTGTCTGAGAGGACAGCAGAGTACCCGACCTTGCGCAGGAAAAACTCAGCATTGTTCCTTTCCCCACCTCTCACTGCAGCCTTGTCTCAGTATTGGCCCAGTAACGCTGCTCTGGGTGCCTGAAGCAGAGCTGTCAGCAGATATTGCGCCCACAGCAGATTATTGAGGCCGGTCGGTGGATACAGGACCTTTGTTGAAGTGTTGTTTTACTGACTCGGGCTGCCTGTGCCTCATTGTGCTACCGGCTGCTCGTAGCTGCGTCAGTTCACATGAGTTGCCGTGGTGAATGGGTCAGGACTAATAATATCCTGTTAGAGGAGGATTTCATCCACCCGGGCTCTGTTTCTTCCTGGTCCTGATACCAATCTCCAAACACAGAGGATGAGACAAGAGTTGAGGATTAAACACAGCAGCCTTAGCAACACATTCATTCATGTGGTGTCTGTTTTCATGTCGTCTTGCCTTCCTTTTATTTCTGACTAACAGCACATTATTTACTTCTCATATCAGCTTTTTTTTGCACTGGGAGTCATCAAGTTCACAAACTATCATTTTATGAATGTGTGGCATTGAAGAAAGCCTGGTAATGATGTCCTTTATTCGCGTTAGTGCTCGTAACGTCTCTCATAATCTGCAAGCCTTTTTAAGGAAATGTCTATGGTGGTGGCAGACATGTGAGATCCAGAATAAATTGATTGACCTAAAAAAATTGAAAAAATAAAATACTCTCCATCATCCTAAGGCAATTTCACCAAAGCAGTCACACACAGACCTAAAAGCCTTGACTTATCTCTAAACGTTAACTCCAATTTGTTGTTGTCATTGTTTTCCTCTTCTTTCCGTCGTTCCTCTCCACATCTCGTTTTTTTTGTTTATTGTCAGTCAGATGTTTGGTTGAGAACAACAAAGGAACCGAGCGGGCCATAAACATGAATTGCGCTCGCCTGTTTGTGAAAGCGTGTTAGTGAAATGGGCAGTGTTGCGCAGGAGTCAGCAGGGACCTTGTGATCTGATGCTGCGTGGACAAGCCCAGCATTGAGACATTCTTCCACTTCAAAGCCCCCAGAGGGGTTTTCTGGACACTGGTTGAATAGGAGCTGAGGGAGGGGCGCGCGGGGGGAACAGGTGCAGTCCACGAGTGGGGTAATTCCCGCTGCCATCTGCTTTCTTTTTCGGGGCCTGGGCTCTTTAAACGCCCTCTGACACGCCTCATGGCGACACGCTCCCCTAGCCAGCCGCGCCGTGCCCCGTCACCATGGCACCACGATTCGGATTAACCCCTTCACATGTGCCGAGTCAACCTTTCGGGGTCTGCCTCTTTTGTGAGTGAGCATGGGAGGGAGAAAGAGGTGGTGGAGGAGGAGGAGGAGGAGGAGATGGAGAGCTGCATGGACAAGTGTGTGAAAGGACACTCGCCAGTCATTCACCTTTGTTAAGTAAAGCAGCAGCAGTGAGCCTGAATGAAGCAGTTTGGTAGGAAAACAACAGTCGAATCCACGTTCTCATACGTAATCAATCTAACTTTTACTCATCTGTGCATTATCTGTTTATGTCAACAGGTATTTCTAAAAACTTAAGAGCAGATAGCCAAGATGACGGCCATCGAGAGTAAAGAGGAGATCAGTGACACTGACAGTGGGATTATCTTGCACTCAGGTAAGAACATCACTACAAAATACAAAAACAGCATCTGATTTCCACGTCATGTATAGCTTAGGGCTGCATAGTCAATACAAAACACAATAACATTGCTGACATCAAAACAGCAAGCAAAGGAAAACGTAGCGTGTCACATTGAAAAAGCAAATGTTGATTTTGACTTTTAACCATATTATAAATAGTGTATTAATAATAACGAGGTAGTGTTAGCGGAAGTGGAGAAGAAACAATAGAGCAATCAACTGTACAGTGTAAAGGCCCTGCTGCAGTTCTGATAAGAGCACTAAGAAGTCAATGTGCAAACTGCCCTGAAGTGCTGCGAGTCGCGAATGCGTTTTATAAAATGTGACGCCAGCCGGGATGAAATTATTTCTGGCACATCCATAGGAAAAATGCATTATAGCAAGTCTATTAACACAGTACATTACATAGAGTAGAAATAGTGAGTAGTATATTTCTATCAGCCATAGATCCTGATGAGGAAAGCCGGATCTGATCTTCTGTGTGTCCACTGCAGGTCCAGACAGCCCCACGTCCCCGGTGAAGGACCTGACCACCCACACCAGAGCCCTGAAGCTGAAGCACCAGTCTCTGGAGGAGCGTCTGGAGCTCTGCCTGCTGGAGCTCAGGAAGCTCTGCATCAGGGAGGCAGTAAGTAACTTCTAGATGATGGCATGTACACACAACCAAGGTGTTATTTTGTGCTTTGATTAGTTACAGGGAACTTTTTTTGTAGTCAACACTTTTATTTTGAATTCACAGGAGCTGACAGGTAACCTGCCCTCAGACTATCCACTGATGCCCGATGAGAAGCCGCCTCAGGTCAGAAGGAGGATTGGAGCTTCCTTCAAGCTGGACGAAGGTCTGATCCGTCTGGATAAACAGGTACGGGCCACCATCAGTGTTTATTATTATTGAGGGGAAAGAAAGAAAGTAAACAAAAGAGACCACAATTCATTAGCTAAAACTAATTGTCAGAATTTGTCGTTATCGTAGGATTCAGAGTTGCAAGCGTTGGAAACTGACTTGGCCCTTCAGCGGCAGATTTATGAGGCAGCACGCAAACTCTCCCTGGAGGGCCACCTCAGTAAACCACAGAAGAAGAGCCGGCTGCAGCAGTGCAAGAGGGAGGAGAAGAAAGTGAAGGATCTGCAGGAGGCCGTGTTGCAGCGGAGGATCAAGAGTGAGTGCAACTCACCTTGCGTCACAACCTCAACCGGCCAGAATCAAGGTGAGTGACACTGCTGCCCTCTTCAGGCCAAACTGTACACTGCACGAACACCTACTGTGGGTTTGATGGACTCTTCTGAAATGTTCCCTTTGTGTATGCAGATCTGTGCACGTCTGACGACAGCTCCCTGTCTGATGTGGTGGCTCTGGATGATGGTGAGTGGAGAGTTCATTCATACATAGAAGCTTGGAAGATTATGATCACTTTCTCACAAACATGCTTTGATTTTGACGTACAGTAAAAAGAAGTGTGCAATCAGCGCTGGATGAAGTATTCCGATCTTTTGCTGTAGCAATACAACAGTGTAGAGTTAAAGTCACGCGTTCAAAATGTTACTTAAGTAAAAGCACCAAAGTATAAGCATCAAAATATACCTAAAAGTACCAAAAGTAAGAGGAGGGATTATGCAGAATGGCCCATTTCAAAATGATATTTATTATATTATTGGATTAAAAGTATTGATGTATTAATGTGTACATCATTTTAATGCTGCAGCTGGTAAAGGTGGTGCTAATTTGAACTGAGCATGTGAATTGAAGTTTTAATTTAACCTATAAAAATTCTTAAGAATTGACTTGTTGGTTATGTTTTGTATTTTATTTTATATTTAATAAAAGTAAATAATTGTAGTGGAGTAAAAGGTAAAAGATTTGCCTCTGAAATGATGTGGGGTACAAAGTAGCAGAAAATGGAAATACTCAAGTAAAGTACAAATACCTCAAAATTGTACTTACGTGCAGTACTTGAGTACATCTACATAATTACTTTGCACCACTGTATTTAATAGATGAAAGCATACTCCGACAGACCCGCCTCATACCAAATGTTTGACGTTATCTGTGATCATCCATTAGATGTGGACTCGCCCAGCCCTCCCTCTCCTCCAGTGTTGGGCACTTCCTGCTCAGAACCCCTGCAGCTGTCAGCCAAGACCCTGCAGTCGTCATCAAGCCAGCTCAGTGTGGAGCACGAGCGCTCTCCCATCCAGAACTCTCCATGGAAAGAGTCCAGTCTGGATCAGCCCTACCAGAGGGCCACAAAACCCCAGTCTGCTTACAGCAGCAGGTCCAGGTAGGAGTCTCTCCGAATACACAACTGTACTGAGTGGAGTAAAACATTGTGTGTGTATGTGTGTGTGTGTGTGTGTGTGTTTTATTATCTAAAATGTAACAATAAATAAACATAAATTCATACATATTTTACACCACCAACATAACTATAAGCGAGTAAAGAAAAACAAAAAGGAAAAACAAGGAGCTTAGTGTCAGGATACATACAAGTGATGGAAACCAGTTACAGTTGAAACATCCCGTCTATGTTGTAGTTGGTCAGCATCCTTACAGTAAACAAACGATTTGTTTGACATTTTACGAGTCAAATCTATGGAAGTGTACAGGATGTGTTGCACATCTCACGTCATCCTTTCTGTTTGATGTGTTGTGCGCAGTAGTCCAGCAGGAACCCAGGTGTCTGCCGAGAGCTGCAGGATGCCTCTCTCTCAGTTTATCAAGAACTCTGCCCTGCGGCACAACCACTCCACCAGCGCCCCCTCCACCCCAGAGCTGCATGTGCGCCGACAGTACTCGCAGTCCTTCAGGTACACCGAGAAGTCGCGTACATTATTACATGAAATGTTCCAAGACCGTAACAAGATATCATTTTACAATTTTCACACGATATGTCTCCCCAGACTTCCCAAAAGTAAGTTATCTACTGAAATGGAGCGCCTCGGCTCAGAGAAAGGTCGCGGGCGAGCCAGGCTGCCCCAGCGGCGCTGCGTGGCTGACTTCGTGGTGCTTTCTCCTGAGTACTCTCCGCTGCGCCTTTACCAGTCCAGCTCTGAGGACAGCAGCTCAGAGCACTCGTCTTCCTCCTATATTAGCTCTCCTGGCAGGGAAGGACCCACTGAGATCCCAAAGCTATGCCCGCCGCCTTACGGATTCCACTTTGGGGCACAAAAGAAAGGGCTCCCCAGCTTCTCCAGCTCCCACAAGAACACCAACCAGTGTCAGTCCAGCCCCGGCTACGTCAGGGCCATTGCAGAAGACGGGCCCCTCTCCCCTCAAGACCTGGACATGGCAGAGCGCTTCCTGTCCACCCCTCCTGTGGCACGCAGCCCTCAGCAAAGACGGTGGCAGGAGGGAGCGTCGTGCCCGAGCAGAGTCCTAAAGCCTCCTCCGCCTTACACCAGGCTGGTGCGAACGCCCTCGCTGAAGGAGTACCCGAACCACGCCATCAGGCTGATGCCCAGGGAGATTGTGTCGGAGGAGCTGAAGTCCTGGCATCAGAGGAATAAGCTGCAGAAGTTACAGCCAAGCTGCATAGATCAGCAGAGCTCCCTGAGTGTTACGAGCCCCACTTCACCTCATCTGCCTCCATTTAAACAGGTTGGTACAGAATGATACAGCAGTAAAATAGGCCACTTGCAGACTTTGATGTGATTTAAAGGCGTGGGTCAGACAGTAGTCATTAAATCTGTCCTAGAGTTTTAACATATATTAGGGCTGCTAACTAACAATTACTTTTATTATTGATTAGTCTGTTGATTCTTTTCTCAATAAATGGTTTGGCCTATAAAACATCAGAAAACAATGAAAAATGTCCATCGTAATTTCTTCAGATGTCACATTTGAGAAGCTGAAACGATCAAATGTTTTGTTTATGTACAGAATGCATAAGGTGAACACTGATTTCATGTTTTCACAGGGTTCAGGTAATGTGATTCTCCAGAGAGCTGCAGACGGGACTCCGGTGCAGTGGTTCATTGCAGAGGATGCTGAAATCGTGAGCCAGGTGTAGCTGAGCCCTCTACTGCTCTGCAGTGTGTTTAGTAGGACGTGTGTTATTCCTTTCTATTTATCTCTGTATTTATTAAGGCTGTGGACTCTCTGTGAGATTATATGTTGACACGATGCAGAAAACGTGGACCTATCGGTACCCTCAAGAGGTTTCTCTCTCGTCTTTTAATTTAAAACTCAATGTAAGATGCTATGCCGGTTTTATTTATTTAAAATTGTTTTCTAATAGATGTTTTCTAAAACCGGGGTGGATTGAGCTTCATACAAGAACTGATTTAAACGACTTGCTGTGGTTTCAAGAATTTCTTTGTGGCTGGCACACATTTTGCACATAAAATTCACCTACAGTAGTTTTTAAATACATTTCCCCATTCCTAATATAACTTTTAATGTTGAACTATATTTATCTGTCATTGGACGTTTGCAACATATTACAAAAAGTTTGATACACCTTTGAAAATGTATTGCTCGTTTTTATATATATATATATATATATATATATATATATATATATATTGCTATAATGTAACATCTGTTTTACGTGAAGTAAGCTGAATCATAAAATATTATATAAACTCTTTGAGGGTGTTTTGTTGAATGT
>JAVQJD010049667.1:0-23575 GCA_036023655.1 Nannoperca australis
AAAGCAAAGTTTGATGTAAAAAAAATCTTATTTCAAATACAAATCATTATTTCTAACCTTGTCAATGTCTTGACTCTATTTTCTATTCATTTCACAACGTATGGTGGTGAATAAGTGTCACTTTTCATGGAAAACACAAAATTGTTTGGGTGACCCCAAACTTTTGAACGGTAGTGTATATATATATATATATATAAAAACACTCGCGCAATTACTTAATTTCTGTGTTAGTATAAAGCTGGTTGTTTAAAGGAGAAAGACAACTATTGTAATCAGTCACTCTGGTAATTGAAAATATTTTTATACACAAGTATATTTTCCTCTGCCATTGCTATTAGGGACATTTGTTTCAATGATTGGATGTGCTACAGTATATTTCTAAAGATAACACCATCGACACCTGACATCCCTCTCAGTCCCTATGACTGCAAAACAGATTAGGTGTAAGAGTTAAACAGGGAGGTGAAACCAAATGCTCTTTCATGATATTCTGCGATGCTCTTTTCTGTCTGTGGTGCTCCTCAGTTGAACAGGAGGGAAATATGTGTTAAAATGCTGTAGTGGACTGTCTTGAATCTCTTTTCAATTTGCCAATTAGGGGCTTGCACTAGCAGTGCTGTGATGTGAACTGTGTACTGTTATTTTACATAGAAATACTTCAATTTTACAATCTTCAATCACTATTTACATTTTATATTCTTTGTTCTTCAGATTATATCCAAGTAATGTACAATTCTTAAATAGTATCTCCGTTCTCTAGATGTTTCCTGTAGAGTCTATGTAGCATTTTGATAATTTATCTGTGCATTTTCACACTATGTGACATTCCATGGCTCATCCTGTTAGAGGACATTTCAGATGCTGTGTCAATAAAGTGTTGATGAAGCTCGATGAATATGACTCAGGATGTACCTGAGTGTGAAGCCGAGCATGGGCTGAGCTGAAATGTACAACATTTTAGTCGAGGTCTCTACATAGCCTTATTCAACTGTCCGTTATAGAACAGAAGCTTGCGTTGAAGAATGGGTATGAGGCATTAAATGTTTCATAAGATCTTCATTTTAACCACATTTTAATTTGACAGTGTGTGACATATTTTTAGAGACAGCTCAGATATTGTATAGTTTCTACATGATAGTATATGTTGGCATGACGGGACTTAATGAGGTGTCCACCTACCAGAATATCTGCCATATGTGTAAAATATGTTTGTACAATAAAAGCAACCTCTGCTTCATTTCAAAGCTCATTATATTGATTAGAAGCATTCTGTAAATTCTGAGCATGAAAACCAAATGCGTGCTTAAAAAAAAAAAGTACAGTTTAAAGTGAATGATTAGTTGACATTATTCACAAAACAGTTTTGTGTTTCTAAATAAAAATGCTACATGGAAAACAAGAAATGAGTTGTGCAGTGCATCTGTGAATACATACACTGTGATGAAGTAATTGATTTCTATAAATTAGAGAGTATCTGCAGGTCTTGAAAAGCATTTAAATGATTTTTCTCAAAGAAAATCAAAGACCCTAGAAGCTCATTGAATTCTACATGGTATTAAAATTCTATCTGGTGAATGCTGCGGAGACCCCCAATTAGCATATTGTTTGAAAAGTATAGTTTTACCAAAATATGAGCTCTATGAATGTGTACAGGCCCTTTCATTATTCAGCCTTTGTTTGATGGTTACCACATGTGGCCCTTAAATGGTTTCATTGCAATTTTTCACTCCGCGTGTTCCACACAAACCAAAAGGAAGAGGCCCTGGAGGTGCTCGTATGAGCGGCACATGATGGGAACTGGACTGCGAGGGCCTTACAGATTAAGGATCCATGTGTTGAAATTTGAGCACAAGGACTGAAACTTGACCACCCCAGAGATCACCCGCTATACAGACTAACCTAAGTCTCTGGTAGCTAATGAGCCACCTGGTCTTTGTTCAGTAAATCTTCACTGAAACGGCCTCTAAATCCACTCTGGACAGATGATACAAACGGCTTTATAAATGGTTGTAGGCTGTATTAATTAATCACTTAAATAGTCCAGCCTTTTGTTGCTGTCACACAACTGTAAGTGGGAGCTGGTTTTGGGTTTAGCCTTTTTTTTTTGCTAAGTCAGTGTCACTGAAACCGCTGGTACTTTTAGAAGGATTAAGTGCATTCGAAGCCACAGAGACGAGCGAAACAAAGACTGTATCTTTAATGGAATATCTTAGCATTTTACCTTCTTCTAGGTGTTGCTAAATGTCAGTCTGTTGCAGAGCTTCTGCAAACAACACTGAGACTGTATGGAGAGCGAGGCAGCTGGGGTCATTTCAGCGCACGTGCATTGTTTTGCTTGAGTGGACGTCTTAGGAATTGTCTCTGCTGAATTTTTGTCAAGAGCTGTCACCATCGCTGACAGGCGAGACTTGCCCTTGGCTTTGCTGCTGTTTAGACAGGTGTTTTTGCAAAGAAAACAACTGCAGCCCGTTTCCAGCTTAGACGTTCACAACACTGACGTCCCTCTAAAGACGGAAGGAAAGAATATCACAGTGTGGATAAAGCCTGGAAAGGGTGAGGCTTTTGACAGATTGGGAAAAGTCAAAGGCGATTTGCGTCAAAAAGAATTTGTCTGCCTGTTTCCTCAGCAGCTCCATGTGAATCACTTTGTGTGTGTTAGTTGGTTTGGATGTTTGCTCACTCTCCATTTGGGTACACATACCTGCGAAGATGCAGAAGTAAACAGACACACTGTACGATGTATTTGTTCACATTTAGTCAACCACAGTGACACTTTAAATTTGCTCACTACTTTGTCGTCTTGGAAAACGTTTTTGGTCCACCATGAAACCAAAACACTTCTTCCCTCTGAAGGTCTGTGCCTCTTCTCTGAGCTTTCAGCCTGTATTTACTCAAATTCAGTGGGCTCAAGTCCTGCTTTTTTATATTTCTATTTCCTCCATGTCTGTGTTTCTCATTGCTGAAACTCTGTGATGACAGTCTCAAAAAACCGCACACAACAAGCTGGTAAGAGGGCCATAGTTGTGGGTTGTGCTTTTTTTTGTGTGGGCAGAATGGGGCCAACACCCTCGTGATTACCCACTCACCCTCTTCCGTTTTCCACCTGTGCAGAGTGCCAGACCCACAGCGTTGAGGGAGTAGGCAGGACTGAGTCAACCCCAGCTCTGATGAGCTCCAGTCCCCCCGGTCCCCACACTGGCTCCTATTCTCTGTTGCAGCGCTCTGGGCCAGCTAGCCAGCCGCAAGAGCGAGAGAGTGAGAGTGACAGGCATGGCTGGGCCAGAGCTGGCATCCAGTTATCCAGAGCCATGAAGTGAGCCAGCAGTGCATCGTTCCCAGGGTACTTGAGAGGATTGCAGTCCCCTGTTGTCTGTGGGTGTCCCTAAGTGTGTGTGTGTGTGTGTGTGTGTGTGTGCGTGCAAGTGAGGATGTGTGTTGGTATAGATTGTGATCTGAGAACTCTGCTTGTCTCTTTTTGCAGCTTGAGTAGACAGACGGGACTGTGCTGGTAGGTGCCGTGTGTCTGCTCCAGCTGAAAGGCACATGATTTATTTTAGGTGCAAAGGATGTGGGCATTCAGAGGGGTCATATTTATAGTCCATTGGTCTGGTGAGAAGACCTGCCAGTAAAAGCACAGATTCTGAAAAAGAGGCACGGGGACAGAAAACTGAAAGTCTTTCTCTCTTTAGAGGCCATGGATTAATGCTATTTTCAATGGGCTGTAATGAATAACACTTAAAACTGAATAGCTCATGTATCAGATTTTAGATGAAGAGGGGAGGGGAGTGATGAGAGAGCAATGCCAATGTCCTCTTTACAGGTCATGTGATATTCTTTAAATCTAACATAAAACACAACAAAAAATTACAATCTGGCATAAAACCTATTTGTAATACCACATTGATTACCCTTGATACCCCAGTTAAGTGACTAGCCCACTGAAAATATTTAGCTTATAAGATACTCACTTCTTTTTAGGCTTAAAAGGTGGCTCTGAAAAGTGGGTAGCCTGCCAAGCTCCATCAGCTACAGTAGAATCTACTGGTTGATTGTAATTTTTCAAACATTCTGATCAAATTGGAGGATTTTCTGCTTTTCTTTGTCATACATGATAGTAAATAATACATTTGTTTGTTGGACTGCTGGTGGAATAAAACTAATAATTTAAACAAGCCAATGTTCAAATGTTCACTTATTTTCTGATGTTTTATAGACTTATATAAGTTTCTGTGAATATTTTGTCAAACGTCTTCAACTTACCACATCTGCCGTTCTCTACGAAGGAGCAAACTTTTCCGAGCTGCTTTCAAGCCTGCAGGTGGTGAGTATTTGATACTCAGATGACTTGTGGTGGGGTATTCATTGTGTCACAATTGTTATGATCCTCCCTAGTTTCATCTACCTTAACCAACTGTACCTACAATAGTCAATTGCTAATGAGTTAAAGAAAGCATTTACATTTTGTGTTCTAAACAGAGAAACAGCTCCTTCTGGAAAGATAATCTTAATGTTTTGTTATGTGTAATACACTATTATTTTCAAATGTTGTGGCTCCTGTGTGTTCAGTGAAATGTCTCCTTATGTGAGATATAATCCGATTTTAGAGCAATCTGAGAAGTAGATGATGAATGAACTTGGCCTTTTCAGAGCTCATCATTGAGACCTCTTTTGACTCGCAGGTAGAGATCAGGTGATGGATAAGGGATCCGCTCTGTCAGAAGAAGACGCAGTGATCTCATCATGTAAAAATGATAGTAATGATCCAACACTTGAGCACTTGCTCTTTTCTCCAGCAGACTGTGCCATACTTCAACAAAGGGACGGTTACTGGGTGGGACCAGAGTTGGGTGTCACTACTTACCACATCTGCTGGAAGATAAACATACATAAAAGAGTTAACAAGCATGGTGAAAATATAAACAGTGAGGCAGATTACAAGATCATTACTCAACTCTGCTCCTCTCTGTCTCTTTTGCTTTGTGATTCCACCCTCATTGTTCCCCAAAATACTTTGGATACAAAACCTGATACGAGAGCCATTCAGTTTTTTAAGTGCTATTCATTACAGCCCACTGAAAATATCATTTATCCAAAGATGACACTTTGAGGCTTTTCAAAAGACTACTTAAGAAATGCTGCAGCGCTTTGAGACACTGAAAAGTGTGAATATAGATGTAGACGTTCCACTGTGGCATTTCTTGAGGTGGGAAAGTATGGCTCTGGGATTAAGTATGCTTCTGGGGAGAAAAAATGGTCATGGGCAAAATGAATTGAGCATTATTGCTAATTACAGAGGACATATCCCTTCTGGATTTGTGGAACTATGCTAATTCCATGTTGATCTGTACCTCAAATGACGTTCCATTTAACGTGCCACTGAGTGGAATTTTCACTCCATATTTAAGTGGAAAATTCATTCAGTGTGGAGCCTCAAAATGAGTCAGGCCTCAGCAGCCTCTGTGGAGAAACGATAGTGTGTGAGGATTATATGTTACACAGTACAGCTCCGTGTTTACTGACATCCATGAGTGACTGCTTCAGGTGTTCGTTTCCCTCTGGGGACGAGTGCTCAAATAGAAATATTGTGTTGAAATGTGTTGAAAATATGTGGTCTCTGTATTCTCTCTCTGTCCGAAGAACAAAAGGCACAGGAACATGAATTGTTCCACCAGGTGTCTTTGGAAATAGCGTGCTTCATGATGTGTACAGAGGGTGCATATCACCAGTGAACCTCCACAATGTCAACTTTTCAGGAATAAAGAAAAACGGCTTTTATTTTGAGCTTGACGCCGGTGCATTTCTCTTGTCATCCAAAGAGACTAGAAAGGGTTTCAACGGGCCGAGAAGTGGAACAGTATTCTCAGCTCCGAACAATAAACGAAACGCTACATTTATCTGAGGTGAACATGCAAATCACCAAAGGTTGGAGGTGATGAGATTGATGGAGGAAGCAAATATTTTTAGGAACCAAAAGAAAAAAACAACTCTTTTTGACAGTTATATCTAGAGAGTTATAATAGAGACGTGGCAGACCAGACTACACGCTGGACACGACCAATCAGCTTGTAGACTTATATACATAGGTGATTGATTATGTGCCAGGGATCAACTTTCAGACAGAATCGGGCGTTGTGGCAATTCTACACTGGGCTGTGTAAAAGTGTCTCATACTAACCAGCATTTCCAGCTTGAAGACTAATACAGGCCAAGCGACTGCACGGCGTTTAACATCTTTGTGCGGTGGTGTGTGTTGCTCCAGGTACCAGTGCTGAGACATGAATTACGATCCAGGAAGTCCAGTTTGGGTAGTAGATTCATGAGTTTGAAGACTTGTCAGATGGCATAACACAGAACAGTGGTTTATAATACTCTGAGACGGGACTTCACAAGTTATCACGTGAGCGATCATTTCGTCTTTTGTCACATAATTTGCAAGTTTTTGTTTTGCTGGACAACACTGCATTTTATTTTGTCTTATGCATCGGTACCCCCACTACCTCAGTGGAGTGGTCCTGTTAAAATGAATGAGGGGCTGCGTTTTTCCACGTAGGGTTAATGTCAGTTTGAACTGCATCTCTCCAGAGCTGCATCCCGGCAGCTGGTAGGAATACCATATCTTTGTGAAGGGCACCTCAGCAGGGTGGATTTTGGCTGTCAAGGGGAATTGAGCCCAGGCCCTCTGGCTGAAGGACCGTGACACCAATCACAACACCACCCTGCTGGTCCAGCCAACAACAATATATAGTCAAATGTGGGACTGGCACGATACAGAGCAGCAGCGAAATGTTCAAATCAAAGGATTTTTTTTTTTATGTTTGAAAGAAATGTGCTGAGACAGTGCTTGGGTCATTTCTTGGTGGTAACAGACAATGTTCTCTCACTGGATTGCCAGTAACAAAAATTGTATGCTGGAAAAAGTAGCTGCCTCATATTGAGAAGCACGAAAGCATTGATATAATGCGAGGTGACGTTAGAATTCCTTTCTGTCCAACACAATGTGGGCAGTGTGGAAAACCTGGATGGTGTGATTTTTTTCAGAGTATCCATCACAGCGTCACAAACCCTGCAGGTCTCACTTATAGTACATAGCACTGTTAATCAAAACCAGCCCGTTCTGAGGGCTCGAGGGGTCATCAGCCAAGGAGAGGAAATTATTGATGGAAATAAAGGTGCTGGACTGCCCCAAAGGTTCACCCTTACAAACATGCTAGATGTGGAGTTTTTCGACGGGCTGCGTTACGAACAAGGCAGAGCTGTTCACATCTGATTTAAGGGCTGCTTTTGTCAAGACTTGCGCCAAAGATGGGCTCATGCTTTTATTGGCTGTTTAGTCTGTTTCCATTTCTTGACCCGCATTGAAAGTCCACTAAAAGTTAATAAGTCTTTAATGTTTTCTTACTTTGAAAATTGCCTACGGACAGAGTGGAGCCTGTGATTTACTGACTTCAACCGCTTGAGCTGCACATCAAGAACATTTTTTTTCTGTCCTGTATTATAACATATGAAATCACTTACAAGTAGCTACTAATTCACAGTGGTCTGTCAAACCATTTTAATTGAGACATGGAGTCGTTACAGAATGTGATGACATTGCGTGTGTGCGTGGCATGGCAGGCCGCCATAATTTGGAAAGAAAAGTGCCGCAGAGAGAAGTGTCACAAAAGAAGTAAGGGACCCGTGAGGGTCAAGTTCCCGTGTGCAGGCTGTTGTGTGAAGTGTCTGGTGATTGCCAGGCTGTTCCTAGGACGCTGCTGGACAGGGAGGTGAGAGGCAGGTTAATTACTATACTGAGAGGGAAGGGTGAGGCGCTTTACATAGCCCTTTGTAGCTTGCGGTCTTGGGTTTCCAGCACAGAGAGGTTTGAGCAAAGGGTGCTGGTGAAGATGGCGCAGCACGGGCCAAGTCCATTTTAAAGTCACCACATCAATCATTGATGACAAGAGCTGCGAGTCCCATGTGAAAAACATTCTCAGTCATACTGTGACACCATGTGTGTGCAAACCTAGACACTCAGAACAGGACAGTGCAGGTAGCCTGATAATCAGACTGAATTTCAGTTTGAGGATGGTCCTGATCCCAATCAGTAGTGACATATCTGTCCCGTTTATGTAATTTCATCGCCATGGTAGTTGCAGTAGCGGTTAACTTAACATATGTCATGTCAGTCAGAGAAACATGATTGACTTAAGAGTTTTTATTTCCATAAGTCAGTAACTTAAAGCAACTTTTCTGTCACTGTTTCTCTGGCCCGGGAACAAGAAGACGATTTCAATCCCACCCATTAGATGTGATTTGGGGTGGTTGTTCTTCACACCAGGTAAACATCTGCCAGTGAGCACCTATTTGAATCTATCTGAACAAAATGTTAAATGTGATTCAGAGGTCGGGCTAAAATACAAAGGGAGTCTTTTTAAGCAGATAGTAAAGGATTCTTGACTGGTGTCCACATGGTCTGTGTTACAGTTGTGGAACATGTGGTTGAGTTTACATGGCCTGTTTTCAAATGTGAATCATCTATCCTCATTATTTTAATGAGCAAAATATATTTTTTACAGGAGCAGACAAAAAGTCTTTATTTCTATGTTGTAAGTCACTAACTACACTGACTACACTCCCACTTCAACTATGTTCTGACATTAAAGGCAGAATAGGTAATATAAAACAGGATTGAAGCATAGACTGCATATAGAGATGGACGACACGTCTCCACTTCCTCTTACTGTACAAATATTAAGCCAAATTATCCCTGGTTTGGGAGCTGCCATCTTGTGCTGGTGACATCATTTGGAGCCAGAGTCTGCGCAGTATCGAGTTCCTGCCTACACAGCCGCCTACATGATGAGACCCCCCATTTTTATAACTACAGAAAACTAATTTAAACCACACTTATCAGAAAAATTAACACTTGAACACACATCAGCAGATATTAAGAACCACTTAAAATGACTGAAACCATCTTTGGGAAAAATGTATTTGACTTTCAGTTAGTTTGCATACTACAACCAGCCACCAGAGGGCAATCCAGATGTTTTGGCTTCACTTTTGGGGAGCTGTCATGTTGTCCATCTTTATATAAACTCTGTGGATTGAAGCTTTAAGATCAAGATCATCAAAAACATATTATAATTGTTGAAATAAAAATGTTGTTAACCTGCCGTAACAGATTTTTAGGCCATTCGGGGGCACTGTAAACTGGCACTATAGTCAATATTGAGATTATTGCCTTTAAATTAGTTTGACTTGTTAGATAATAGTTGCTTATTAGAACATCCAGCAGTTACAGTCGTAACTGGAAAGATAAGAGTCGTGTAAGTCCAATATTCACTCCACTGTAACGTCTGAGGGAGACGTCTGGCTCTTTAGCTGCTTAATAGTCCACTATGTTCACCAGCTAGTCGCTAACTTTAAATATCTGCTGTTTGGTGCTGAGCAGGTAGCATACGGAGCATTTTTGTTTAAAAGAGCTACTACAAGAGCAGTAAGTGACCCGAAACAGTAAAGTAAAATGAAACCAAATAAATGAGCTGAAAGTCACTAGAAAGACCGGTAGAGCTATGGGAGCTGCAGAAATGGATGATATTTCTCTGAGGCTTTGCCACTATGAGCGACTCCTTTCACATGTAAGTAGTCCCGTGATCCATTGCCAATATCAAAATCAGAATCAGAATACTTTATTGATCCCATAAGAATACTGATTACAGCAGCTTTAATGTAACATTTCAACAACTGATTACAAAGATCTGGTGGAACAAGCCTTTAACCGTGTATAGCCACATGACTACCACAGTAGGGGATTACTAGTAGGGATCACAGTTGATAAGTAACTTGTGTGTTCATAAATGTATATTTGCAGAGACTTCACAAGCAAAAGTCTGTTCTGACTGAGTAAGGAGCACCTGCCCATTGTGCACTGAGGACCCATGGCAGCACTCCTTCCCTTTCAATTTCAGTTTTTGCTCCACTTGCACAAATTGTCTTTTTCCTCACCAGCTCCGTGTCTCACTCACTTGCGTGCACACATGGAAATATCATTAATACAATCCAAATGGTTTCTTTTGGATATTTATTTTATTCCTTATTTTTGCCCCAGGCCTCATGAATCCCTTCATTATTTTTCCAGTGGATGGCCAAAGGGAGGAAACACTTGATTTACAGTCCCAGAAAGCAGCTCTAGCCTTTTTCTACAGGTAGATTAACAAAAGCATAAACGCTGATATTTACGTTTTATTATTGGAGTTCCATTAAAGGTTTGTATGTCTTGAGACTGCTATGTTATGTCTTGGTTTATTTTCTTGCCCCTGAACATAGTGCAGTGTTTTCTGAGTTCATTAAGTAAATGATCAGGTGTTTCCCCCCTTAAGTCTTCATACACAGCTAATGAGCCAACTTAAGTGTGTTTAAATTATTAGGCAATTAGGGACGGGAAATGTAGAAAACGCCGAACACAGGAAGACATTAGGGGTGTGTACACTAAGTTGGACAATGTGGAGTTTTCATGTGTGAGTCAGGAGAAAATCAGCAAGCTGTTTTTGTGTGTTTTCAATACTAAATGCATCATTAGTGATTATACACTTATGAAAAATGGCAAAGTTGAAAATGGTGTTTGTTCTGCTCAAAGTTGACCGCAGCCTCATTCATGTTAATGAACCGCTTCATTAATGTAGAGCTAATGAATAAAAATAAGCTCTCAGGGAAGGTTTGGGTAACTTGTGGGGCAAAAGTTGAGGAAAAATAAATACATTTGTGGGGAACTTAATTTATGTTTTGTTTTGAGGTTAAATGCAGTTATTTGTCAGTGGAGTCTGGAGACACAGAGGATTATTGTTGTAGTGATTAAAAAATTGTTATGGATAGGCTGCTGTGTCAAATGTAACTTATAATGCATACAAGTAATATTAGATATGAGGTTCTGTTTTAGAAACATGTTTGAGAGTAACCTGATTTTAGTTTGTCTCTATGGAGACGTTAGCATTTCAGTATTGCATAATAAACAAGACAAAAAGTAAATAATCGCACACATAAAAATGTGTCAAATAACCACAAAATTGTGAAATAAGCCAGTACTTTTTAATCACTTTGTTCCAGACTGAAATGTCTCAACTATTGGATGGATTGAAAATGTACCTAATAACTTTGACCTCAGTTTTTTTATCCAGCGCCACTTTCAGGTCAAAAATTACATTTGTCCAGTACTTTGGTTGATGACCTAAAACCTAAAAAACACATAATTAATGACGTTCCCATCAGGCGCAGCTGAACTTCGTTTTTCGTGCTGATTAGCTAATGTTAGCATGCTCACCATCTTAGTTTAGCATGTTAGCATGCTAACATTAGCTAATTAGCACTAAACACAAAGTTCAGCTGAGGCTGGTAGGAACGTCATTAATCATTTTTACATTATACCTGCATGTTAGCATTGAAATTTAGTCCAGCACCACAAATACTCTAGCATGTCTGTAGACTTTTAGTCTTGCTTCTCAATAAACTAAGTTTATTGTAGATCATTTGTCATTTTTCCAAAGTCTGTTTATATTTCACAACTCCATTTTATCCCAATGACAATGTTTATTTCACTGTTTGTCTTGATGGACAGGTAAAATAAAAACTGACTTTTGAAATAAAAATGGCTCGAATTATTAAAAATGGCGCGCATGTCATCTTCTGTCCTATTGATTTTTTTCACCCATGGGGATTTATCAAGTCTATATCTAAACGTTTGGATTTCACAGGTTGTTTCTTACTACCTACATTTCCTTTTATGGTTATATTTTGATCAAATAAGCTATATAAAAGTAATTAAAGCTTTTCTCCCACTAATACCTGAAACTCTGATGGAACCTTGTGTAACCTAGAATTTTGCTCTAAAAATGTCCCAATTAGTGTAGCCTGTAACATGAGACATTTTCCGTGAAGAACTTCATTAACCTGGTTTAGTTTAAGAAACAAAACATTTGATGTGCACGCTGACAGTGGGCCGCTGGTTGGCACTTCATCAGCCTGCTGTGTGTCAATAATTCACCACAGCCACAGTTGGCTTATGAAAAAGAGAAACTATGTAGCGCTCTGGGAGGAAAAACCTGATCTGTCTAACAAGGGGGAAGTTTGAATATGACAAAGCCTTCCCGTCTGACACCCAACCCAACAAACAGCCATATGTCATCATTATAAGTGGCGCCTGATGTGCTGCACTTAAGAGGCACCTTGAATCTTTTATGCTCCACCGCCAATTAAGCTGGGCCAATTATCTTCTCAATTATTGAGTCAAATTTAGAAACTCAATCACTTATTCATAAACTGACCAATAGCTGTGTTTCATGGTCATGGTGGCTCTGATGAAGAAGCTGCAGAGTACCACCCAAAGTGTCTTCACTAATTCATAATTCATATGTTTTGATGAGCTAATCTTGTCTTTGTGTCAGCTCACTGCCAACGTCTTCGCCCTTTAGCGACTCCAACTCTTTGGTTATTCATATTCCTGGCGTCGGACAATGGGAACCTCTTCAAACTCCATAACAGATAATCCTCTCACCGCAAGCGTCGCCTGTCTCAGGTGTATCAAGGGAGAATGTCAGTCGAAACATTATCCACATGATGGACCCTGCGAAAAATATTTTCTTCCTTTTTGTTCATTTGACAGGACTTGACACCACTTACAGGCTTTCTGACAGGTCCAGGAGTTGTATTCTCCACCATTATGTTCAGGGGTGTGGAAATTAAATCATGCAACAAGGGATTTGATGACACGTAATATTCATTTGAACAAGAGTCATTAATATCTGCGGTATCCTGTGACTAATCTCAAAACTGGCACAAAGAAGCGGGGTGGAAGGGAGTTGTAAGCGGACTTTTCTGCTGTTCATCTGCCTTCCTCCACCAGAAAAAAGTCACAAGAGAGTCGTCTGAAAGAAATGAATTCCCACTGGGAGAAATGTGAATAAAATCCAGTAAAACAAGTTCACCATGGTCTGCAACAAATTTCATTTTCATAGGTTTAGCTTCTGTTTGCTCTGGCAGATGAGCACTGATTTACCGACACTGTAAACTGTATTTGTCACTGCTGTTCATGAATTTCCACCATAATGTTGAAATTGTTTCCCAGCACTGACAAGTCCATGTAAGGCCCGTCTATGTCTGCTCCCTGACATGTAGCACTACAACTGCAAGTGTGATTTTATATCACGAAGTGGTTCATAGGTGTAGTAATTCATTACATTACAGCAAAGATGCACAATTATTGGCTTTTCGTGTTAACAAAATGTAGAGCAAGAATAAATAATGGTACAAACAAATATCAACCAACAATTTTGGATGTGCAGCAGAATAGAGTTAAACACAAAATAATAAAAATAGTGCAAAGTAAAATACTGGGAGTTATTTTTTTTTAACATACTTTTGAAACCATTAATGCCTCTTAGAGATCAGACAGTGGAGAACTGACAGGAAATTAAAGGAATAACAGATGCACTTATTTTTTAAATCTTTACAATTACATGATCAGCCTCTTAAACCCCTCTTTTTTAGCTTCTCTTTTTTTCCCCATGTGCTGAAGTGATTGGAAGAAATCAGCACTAAGAGTTCAGACAATATACAAGTGAGAAATTTTCAGGAACTACATGAGCAATCAAATCACAGAATTAAAGTTACCTGCGGCATTTTTCCAATAAAAGTAGACTGGAAAATGTTCAGTGGGATTTAGGACTATTATTTTTGTATTATTATTTGTATATTTTTTTGTGGGTAGCACAATATCTGGAGAACTGTAAGGTGTTTTCTCACATGGTGTATTTACAGTTGAAGCAGCATCTTGTGACACAGAACACCACAGAGTTTACCACCCGCACCGTCAGCCGATCCAACACCAGCAACCCACCAGCTGTGAAAAGTGTTACCCCGATGACTGACAGCAGGTTTAATATTTGATGAGGGACTTGGGATGAACCAAAGGCTTGTCTCTCAGAGTGTGTGATGCGGGGAACACCCAAACCTCCACTATTGTTACCCCCCCTCCATCCTGCCCTGCTATTCATAGAGCGGAGGATAGGGTTCTGCACTCCCACTCTGAGAGTTTCACCGAAAAGAGAAACACAATGAAGTCCCAGTAACAAAGGCTGCCGTGCCGTTCTCATCACTATCGTGTGAGCTCCTCCATAACGAGAGTGCAGAGTGATGGACAATTTAAATAGAGGAGAGGGCTCGGCTAAGTTTTCTGCAGATATAACACCTCATACAGCGACGCCTTAAAGGGTCTGCAAAATAAATCTTGTCTTCTGCTCTAAACACCAAAATCAGGCCAGAGCCCAAAACAAGGTCTTATCTTAATCGTTCTATCTGGGCAGCCTGGAACCAGTCTCATTTGCATTGACCCTTGTGAGTTATCCCCCCCCCCCCACAAGTACAGTGTGAACTGGACAAATATAGTTGACATATTGTCACATGAACATATGAATAAATTGGGGAAAAGCGCACACTTATTTGTCTGAGTTGCAGACATGAGGACCACGCAAAGTACTTACTCCAAAAGAGATCACACGTTTCCTGATGGTGTTTTTAATAAATGTCCCCTGATTTTACTGTTCTACTCATTTTATTAGATATTAGATATTTTAGATTAGATATTAGATATTTTAATATACGCATAATGTTTTTACAATGTAACATCATGGTGAAATAACAGACTGGAGCTTAATAAAACTACATTTTGAACAGGGGCTATAGTTAGTTGATTGTGAGGCTCATCTGTTTATGTGTTTTTGACGTGTCTTTTTTTGACTAGAACTAATTCCAGGATTGTTCCACCAACGTCACAGTGTTATCTCAACCCCCTTTTTATCCCCCACCCACCTCCGGGACCCCGACCTCTGACATGGTGCTAACAATATCACCATCACTCTGTGCCTCTGCATGTATCACTCACAGCTCAATGTAACAAGTTCACGCTCTTCTTTAAAGGTTGTTGAAAGGCAATTTGGGAAAAGTAGGAAATAGAGCTAGAAGACAGTGAGGCAGGTTTGGGAGAAAATGGGATTTCATCATGAAGTCCTGCAATAATTTAAAGAGATACATCTGAGGTAATTTGTCATTTTTTGGGAGCAGAATATTTAATATCAGCTTAATTGTAAATACAGTAAGTGGTTGAAGACCTGACAGCTTAATAGAACAGTAGGACGTCACAGCACAACATTCGGGGATTGGTGCAAAAGAACATTTCTAAAATTCCGGTATAAGGCTTTGTTCTTCATTATATTATCATGTAAATGTAAAGCTGACCAACATAAAATGCTGTACGTATTATTTACAATGTTCTTCCTGAGACATGCAGCATTTTGTGGAGGAGTAGCATTATAGAAGAGAGTGATGATAAAGTCTTTCTGGAAGTTAAAGCTGAGCTAATGCGTGGTGATTGTGATGTACCTGAGCTCAAAGGCTGAGATGAAATATACAGTATCATATATCCTGCAGGTGTCTCTCTGTGGCTCAGCATGAATCCGTGGGATTTACTGCTGGATTTAGAGGGGCACTTTCTTCATACCACCTCTGTCAGGACGTCCGTGAGGGAATTTTGGCAGGTTGGAAAGAAACATTGAAACCGATCCTCCTCTTTCTGCCTTTTTTCCCCCTCCTTCTCAGCTCTTAATCCATAAACCATCCTTGAACAGACCCATCTGTCATTCGGTGGCCTCCTCACCGACTCCTTCTCCCCTCAACTCACAGGACGGGCAGAGGACAGACTCGGGGGGCTTTTCTCTGTGCCTGTGATTTCGCTCTGCCTGTCCATATTTTAGGGTTTTTTAGTTTCTCTCCATTTCCTCATCTCTGTATTCTCTCTTTCATTGTTATTCAAGCACAGTGGCCAAATGAACGGGTGATGGGTGCTTGATTTTATTCTGTGTAAAACATAAATTAGTAGACAGATAATTGAGCTGGGATGAGATATATCCATATTAGCGTATACGCCGAACAAGGAATTGCCATAAATAAATGCCAAAGACATGTTTGAGGTAATTTAGTGTCTCTATTAAATAGGTTTTAATTGTAAAGTGTACATACTATCTTAATCACAATTCTTTAAAAACCAAATTGAAGGTATACTATACTATAAAAATATTCGTTTATGTTCTGTGTTTATGTTAGAAAATCATGTTGTCTATTATGTATCTATAATATCAATATCAGCCTCAGAAATCCAGTACCAGACAGACTTTAACACAAATGTGATGTCTTCCAATGTACTGGTTATGTTTTGAATTTATTTTATTGCCACAGCCAGAGCTGAGTTTTTCATATACTAATGCTGATATGATGTGATACGATACTACTCTTCTTTTGCTTTCAACACAATGAGTAACATTTTTCAAAATAAAAGCAGCCAAACAAAAACTTTACCTAAAAAAATGTAGATTTAAATCAGGATCTATCTGATCAAACGAGACACCAGACGCCAGATTTTGGTATTTCATAGACACATTTCAGTCGGCACCAAAGAATTATTGAGGTTCAATATCCAACATCCTCAGGTGTGACCAACATGCTGTGAGTCAGCTGACATTTCTCAATAACAGAGTATGGTGTCTGTTTTATTAAAAAACATCACACATATAGATTTTTCAATGATTTCCTGACAAAAAAATCAAACATAGCAGCAATAACAATAAAAAGAAAAACAAACAGCCCAAACAGGAGATTTTTAAATAGGTGACTGTTATACGTCATCCTAAACATAACTCTGACGTCATATACATTCTGGTCATAAACATCATGAACAAAGTGAATAATTGATTGTCAGTGTTTATCATTCTTCTGGTTTCTTCAGTCAGTATTTTTTGGTCGTATGCACCTATAAATAAGAATATTCATTGTTAAAGCCTTAAACAATAAAAATAAAAACACTTTCAGCTAACTCTGGGGTGAAAGGTGGGTTTATGACAGCTGCATGCATGTGGTAACTGTCAGAGAAACCATCAGTATTCTTAAACTCCCCACACAGCACGTCATCAGGTGCCACTTATTTTCCCCCTGAGCTTTTTATTTTTCCCCACGAAACATGCTACAGTCGCACTGCTTTCTCCTCAGCGCCCTCGCAAAGCCACAACACAAACAGCGGCGGCCATATTGGGCCCCAGCTGCCGACATGTCTGCTCAGCAGCGTATTTATTTAAACCTGCCGTTGGCCCTGGCGGTCCTGCGCAGGCCTCGCCAGGCTTGTTTGAGAATCCATTCACACCTGCGCATTAAATTACTGACACTAATGTTACTAGTAATGCTTGGACCGGCTCCCATTTCTGAACCTATAAACCTGCATGAGCTGGGAAATATTGGACATGTTGGTGAGAAAAAAGTCAGACATGATACAGGAGGTGTTCTGTTAGATAAGCACAAGCCAGCTTGTCCTGTGTTTTTATATTCTAGCTTCACAAATGTTTGTGTCTGGCGGTGTTTTTGTCACTTTGGTGTGACTGAATATCACATGAAGTCATACATGCATGTGTGTTGGCAGTTGGGTTAATATGTATATTTTCATTGTCAGTGGGTGAGGATGACGTAAATACGAGGCTCTTTAAAGCCCAGCGCTCTGACAGTAAAACTGAAGACACTGTCGCCTTAGGGTGGGGGTGGGTGACACATTGTTTGACTGTTACCTGGTTGCTAAGAGCTCAGTACGGCTTTTGAACTTGAGAGGTGTGGAGGCATGAACACCTGTGTGGCCCCCCTCTCAGAAAACGCCTGGATACCTTTCACCTTGTCTCAGCGTGCGGCACTCAGCGAGGGGCCGAGAAGAAAAGAGCTGCGCAGCGGAGAAAGGAAAGTATCCGAGAGATGTCTCCTGGGTTGTCAGTCTGGGGTCAGGGGTCAAAGGTCGGCATGGAGGACGTATGTCAGGTGTTAAGTGGAGCAGACAAGCCAATGTAGGGATTGTTAAATGCTTACCTGGCGACCTGCTAACCTGCGGCCAGGTGGGAACACAAAGCACCGGGCTTTAGTACAAGATTACATAAACAGGATGGAGATCAGAAGAGACTTACCTGATGTGGTGAAAGATGTTATTATAAAATAGTGTTAGTTCAGGTGTTAGACTACACCTGATTCATAGAACATTTATCTAAACTATTTTGATTTTGATAATAATATTTAAATAATTTTCTAATCATAACATGCCAAATATTTACAGGTTTCAGTTTCTGGAGATTCAGCTTTTTTCGTGTTTTGTAGTAAGTATGAAAGTACACCATTTAAGGAAATTGTACATTACTCAAGTATTTCACTTTTTGCTTATCCTCAAAAATCCTTACTTATCCTCCACTTCATTTCACAAGGAAATCTCCTGACAGTTGCAGTTACTTTTTGCTTTTCAGATTAACATTTTACGTACATAACAAGCTCATAAAATACAATATATTGTCAAAGATTAAACCAGTCACCCATGCCAAAAACGGCTGTGTTTAGTTGGGACCCCTTCACACATTTAAGATACTGTACCTATGAGTTGCAATTTCACCAAGGGATAATTTAATGGTTTCATTTAAACAACTGTAAAATTCTCCAATATTAAAAATAAAAGTAAAATATTTATATATTAATCTATGTTTCCTGCCCCAATAATAATCTCAGAACCCCTCAAATTTAGTTTGTGACCCTGTGGAGGGGCCTGACCCCTAGGATGGGAATCCTGGGAATAAAATCAGCTCCTCCTCAAGCAGCTAAGCAGTAAAATGCTGCTTGTGCACTGATGCATTAATCTAATAATGTCATAACGGGACATTCTTCTGCAGAAATATTTTTACTGTTATACCGCTACTACTTTTATTTAATTAAAGGACCTGAATGCTTCATCTATCACTGGTCTTCAGACTGTTGGGACAAAAAAAAGTGTCAATTTAAAGACACTACCATGGGCTTGGATTTTATTTTCTTAATTTTTCAGGATTCATTTGGAAAAATAATACATTTGTAGATAATGAAAATAATTGTTAGTTGACACCCTATCTATAGTTAGCAAAGCTGTCGTCAGTCAAGTAAAACAGCTAATCATTTATCATATGTAATACAAATCAAGAGTAATGAGGTTGTACCTGTTTTGTTTTAAACTTAATTTATAGACTTTATGATATTAATTCTTTTGAATTATTTGAACAAAAACTACTTTTTGGGGTTGAGTACTGTAAATAAAGTAGTTTTCAGATTTCTGATTCTCAAAGTCTCAAATCTCCTAAAAGATACAATCTTCTTATTCTAATTCCAAATTCACCAAAATGTAAAAATAAAACTAAACTGGGTGTCCACGTGGCCTAGAGGTTGAGGATGCTAACCTTGTAATTGCAACATCCCTGTATTGGGTCCAGCTATGGACCATTGTTGCAAATTTAAATCCCCTTCTCTTTCGTCCTCATTTTCTGTCTCTAAACTGAAAAAATGCATCCAAAATACTTAAAAAAATGTTCAAATAAAACAAACCTCGACAAAACATCTGTAAAATGTATGCCGGTCTCCGGTGTCCCTGTACACACTGTGCTCTGAGCGGAGTTTAAATCACAAAGGAATCACATTTAAAGGTTTAACTTGGCATCGCTGCACTAATCTGCAGTGTCAGTGACACGCGATCATCTGAGCAAACAGTGTGGGTTCAATTTAATTAGAATGCAGATTAGCACAGCGTGATACTGGTCGCACAATGTCCCGTAGGGGAATGATGATGAACGAGAATCTGGCTGCAGCCGATGGAAAGGCTTATTTGCTTTCGTGCTGTGTGTGTGTCTCTGTAAGCCGAGGGACAAGGCGAGACAACGTTAATGATGATCTGTGACAGGCGGCTGAGGGGTGCGGTCCTCTTCGGTGAGGTTAGCATTATGTGGGGTCGGCATTCAGCTCTCTGTCCTGCTGTCTATTATTTATTGATGCCTATTCTTGGTGTCTGCTGTCCCTTGGGGACAGCATGGAAACATGAAGTGACGAGGTAACACTTCTCTGCATGACACTGTGAGTGTGTGCACATCAACAAGAAAGTAACTACAAAAGAAAGAAATGACAGACAGAGAAGCCGTCTTGTTGGTTAAAAATGAAAATATCAATATTCCAAATGAATCAAAATAGAGCAACATAAATCTATAAATATGGATTCTTTGAATATACAGTGCAACGAGTCAATGCCAAAACCAGTTGGTTCAGTCTCTTCACCTCTTATTAAAAACACTTTTGACGGATAGGTCAAATAATATGTGCAAACAGTTTTACGTGGTTTATTGTTTTCAGGTTTGTGAGGTACCAGACTGACAGGTTTTCAACAATGCAGTGCGCACCTGTAGAGATTCCCACAAAGAGCCAGTTTTTATTCATATTATTTGGCTATTATTTTATGCTTTTGCTTTTTATATCCAGACGAAGATCCAATTATGAATGAAACTACCAAGTGCAATGAGTGGACATAGTATTATAAATAAGCACACATGCATTAACTCTGCAAGAAATAACATCTCTGTCAATTATAATGTTACATTTTTGATAATAATTGTATTTTATGTAGGTGGTTGTTTTCATGTAATTAACACTTGTCAACCAGTTATTGCTATTATTGATGGTA
This sequence comes from Nannoperca australis, assembly GCA_036023655.1. NCBI lineage: Eukaryota > Metazoa > Chordata > Actinopteri > Centrarchiformes > Percichthyidae > Nannoperca > Nannoperca australis. Next base: position 20,573 of record JAVQJD010049667.1, read on the forward strand.
GTTATTGATTTGGTTGTGTTGTATTAAGATCAACTGCTTTGTTTATTTTATAAAAAATAAATTGTTTTGTTTCATTATTGTATGAATACTTTATTTGGATATTGTTTATATGCGGATCCCTAGAATGCTACAGCAGGAGCAGCTATATGGAATTCTCCACCTCTCTAACACAAAAGTAAAAACAAGTTAGATAAAGTATTGGACAAAAGATAAATAATATATTAATTAAATTAAAATTAAAAGTTGTTCATAAAAGCGATGTAAATCAGGATTTATAAGCACCAATGTTTCCTCACTGCCTCTGAAAATCTCTAAATGAAGTAGTGCAAGCCTTAATACTGCCATATGTACTACAAATGTTGTATTTACTGTGGAACAATTAGCCGATTATTCTAACTATTTTGATAATCAATAATCATTGAAGTCTGTAGTTCCAGACTCTCAGTTAGGAGGACTGGCTTGTTTTTGGTCTCTCATGTGATTGAAAACTGAATTTTTAGATTTTCAAATGTTGGTCTGACAAAACAAGCAACATGATGAGGTCACCAGAGGCTTCAGGGAGTTGTGATGGAGAAATTATTAATCAATAATGAAATTAATGGTGAGACGCAGCCCTAATTTACTGCAATGAACAGGGGGTTGGTATTATTCATCATGTCTCCACACCTCATATATTTCTATTTTCTAAGCAGTATACAAACACTAATTCTCATTGAGCTGATTAGAAAGGTCTTCGCTTGCAGAGGGCTGCAGGTGATCTGCAGGTCATCTGGTTCAGTTTTGATCCGCTGCTCCGCGTCCCGTTTCCCTAAATGTTGCCAACCGTCTGATCCATACTCAGGGGGCTTTTAACTAAGTGAGCGGCTATTGTTCGTGTGATTGTGGCCCCCGCTCTTTAAGTTCTTCAAACCAGGAAATGTTTAAACAGGGCTAATTAGCCGTTATTCCCTGCAGTGCACGGCTCTGGCAGTTCTCTGTGTCTGATCTGACAGGAGTCGTGCCCTCTGGGGTCCCGCGGATCAATTATGGGGCCTTTCACAGTTGGCCGTTTTGGAAACATTAGACAAGCTCAATCCCAGATTTGCCCCTTCACTGCTTTTGTGCATGACTTTCAGCTTTGAAATCAGGTCGTGCCGTCTTTAAGAAGGTATTACACTTCAGCAGAAGTTACGTTTCATGAGAACACAAAGGATGATGGGAAAATGAAGCAATTATTGAGTCCAAACGCAGGCCCGTCTTTGAACAGAGAAGCAGCATGTGTAGATCGTAACAGCTCACTTTGGTTCACTCAAGAGATGATACCAACTACCAACATCACCACAGACACAAACACACACACACACACACACACACACACACACACACACAATTCCCTACAGACAGTCCTATACTCCCTCTGCTGCCTTTCCTCTGTAAACACAGCTCCCCCCTGCTTGTTTTCCATTTCATTGTACACACAGAAGTCCCACTGTCCAACTCTTTTATAGTGAAAATTAAAGCACTAATTAATGTAACACTAATTTAACTCAAAATGTCATAACTTCTGAGTGGAAATTTAGGCAAATAACTGCTGGGAACCTTAGTCTTTGATTAAACTACACATTATATAAATCTGAGATAACAGGATAACGAAAATAACAATCCATCCTTAAGTCTTCTATATTGAACATCAAATCATCGTCCTGCTGGCTTAGGGGTTTAATGTATGTTTCTTTTACCTATGTAAAAATATTAAGTAGTATTAGTACCACTAGGATTATTTTATTCACGTTTCAATTTTTATTTGTAAAGGGACAAGTATATAGCCCGAACCGATGCTGTTGCACCGACCTTCACTACATGGACCTTTAAAATGCGCAAAATTCAACAATAAAATAGAATTCAAGCACTGGATCATTCATGACTATACGACCGACCCCTCTTCAAAAACGTTTTTTCAGTTTAAAATGATCCAAGTCATGATCCAAGACTAGAATCAGTACTACTATTTATTAGTAAAGTAGTTTGAGGTAGCAGCACCAGCACTGGTGGTGAACAGCAGTGCATTAACTTCTTACAGGTTAATGTATAAATAGCTCTCTGAAATTGACCATTCTACATAATGAGTACATTTGGATTTGATGTACATTTGAGTATTACACTTACTTAACATTTTGAGTGCAGATAAATTCACAATTTCAAGGAACTTTAGTGGCTTTGATTATAACTTTGTGACTGATTTGGCAAAAATGCTAAAAATATCTGGAACCATCATTTTGTTCTACATTGTAGTGCAGTGCCCTCGTCTCTCTCCGTACGTATATCCTGTCATCTCTTTACTACCAACTCTCTAATAAAGCCATAAAATTATATATTTATATTTAAAGTTTTTCTGTTATGAAGTAAATACTAAGATATCAACTGTTTTAACAAATAAATACAACCATCACTGGTGTGAATGCAACAAAGTGCTGGTTATTTTGTTTGCATGAAAAAAGACATTGTGCTGGGAGTTTTTCCAATTTTAATTTGTCCTTGTGAAAAAAAGTGCACCTCAAATTATCTAAAATGTAAGATAAACAAGAGTCAGACATGTGTCACCTTTTCACCAATTATCATTAATAAGGGCCGTATTTTGAGGGAAAGGCTCGAACAAAAACACTCGCCGCTGCTCCTCGTGATGAAATTAAGTTGTCATTGGAACGTCTGCCTAAATCCTGCACGCTTACGGAAAAATAAAGACCATTCTGAGTTCAGAGTGCCATGTAACTTTCAATTACAATTTAACAGACGGGTCTCTATTAGTCGGTGTCCATTTCAGGGTTGGAGGCACAAGGTCATGACCCGGTCCTCTGCAAGTCTCAGGCACGTGCTTATGTTAGACTCGATTTAAAAAAAGTATGACCAAGATTAAGATTAAGACCAATACCAAACACACCTGGACGACACAATCTCCACATCATCCTTTACTGGAGTTTGTCTGTCACACAAAAACTCTCTCTCTCTCTCTCTCTCTCTCTCTCT
>JAVQJD010049668.1:0-35855 GCA_036023655.1 Nannoperca australis
ATAATGTACAAAGATCATCTGTTCTTAGATTGAATGCTCTTGTGATTCTGCCATTGGCAGCGATGTTCTTACTTACAGCACTTGTGATTCATCACCAGCCCTTACAAGTCTGATGAGACTTCTTGTTGTATCCGATCATGGTTCTATGCACTTTATGTAAAGCTCTTATTTGGAAGTCGCTTTGGATAAAAGCGTCTGCTAAATGCCTAAATGAAATGTAATTTGATGTTGCTGATGCATTACTGTCATATTATATAGATATTGAGTCTTATACGTACATGTGTAGTACCTCATCACAAAGCTACTAATGGTAAAACAAGACCGCTGCTGTATTCGAAACCACCTACTGGATACTGCTGATGCAGTAGGCTTTTCATAGTAGTAGCAGTTGATAGAAAACTGTCAAATTAATTTATTTTGCAGTATGTTAGGCCAGTTTCCATTTTAGGAAAGCTGTAGCACGGCAAACTGCCAGCACTTTGCATTGTGGGACACACTAGACAAGGTAGACTGGAATGACTGCATACAATACCCAATAAATCTGTATCATGTTACTTAAGACACCCTGAGTCTAATTTAATACTTTAATATATTCCTATGAGTGTTTGGCTTAAGCAAACCTCTTTTTCAACAACTTCTAATCAAATACATGCAGAACATGTGTGTTGTACTCCAGCAAGATAAAGAAATACAAGTAAACTTGGCAACCTTTAGAAAAAAGACAACCAGATTTTCAAGTTCACTGCATTCATTTTTCTAAGTATTGGTGTTCGAGGAACCTTCATGTGGCCTATGAGGATGTTAAACGTGCTCAGCCATGTGAGGAGTATAGACACCTTCAGTGGGAATTTGAAATGTGAACGTTTGAGGGGTTGTTTTTTTGTGACTGAGCTGAGAGGCTGTGTTGCCACAAAACACCCAACAGCTGTCTCCGTGGTTGCATTCGTACTTTTCAGCAAAAGCCTGAGAATTAAATTAGTATTTCATGTCAAATCGCAAGTTACCAATAATTTCCCATAACCACTGGTTTCTGTTTGTCAGCGTCCTTCCTTTTGGGAAACCTGTCAAGTCGTCGTTGGCAGTTTGTCATACTCTTCCAGTAAGATGTCACCTGTACGTAAACTAATCCTCATGAGACAGTGACTCAGTGACACAACCTACACACCTTGGGCTTAGGATTTTTTTTTAAAGACTTATCTAACTTCCTGCTTACAGCTTATACACTTTGATTCTATCACTACAGCTCTGTTGTCCTTTATTAGAAAAACAATCTAAACAGTTAATTAGTGCCTAGTAAATTATAAATCATAATTTCAAATGCAACTCCTCATTATTTACCACATATACTTACCTTACATTAGAACATTTTAACTCATCATCATGCTGAACAAATGCCAAATGTATTTCAAAAGATTTGATAATTCTCACACTTATTTATCACCTTAAAACCTTGTCAGCTACAGGGCAACTACATTGGCAACATTATAAGTATGCCGAATTAGTTATTAGCAGTTCCCGACCGCAGTGTACCCATGGATGTATCCATCTCTCTCTATGTACAGACGGCTATCTCTGAATTGCATTGATACTGGAGAAAACATAACATGATGATTTGAAGTTCTGAAGCGTCTTTTTGTTTATGCTCTAAGCGTATTTGTGGATGTTTTTTTGACAATGGACATCAGAGACAATGAAATTCCAGTGTAATCAGTGTAATTCACACTGAATGATATCAAGATGTGTTTAATGTCTGTGAGTTCAGACTTGACTAAGCTTTGACTCAGAGAAGGAGTCCGATCTTTGACTCAGATTCACCTTTCAACTCTCCTGTGCCCACCTGGAGAAGGCTTTATCTGTTGGCTTTGTCCTGCAGAATGTCCACGTCTATTACAGACAATATCCTGTAATTTCATGATGGTTAAAATGCCCCCCCGGAATGACGAGTTAAATTACAGAGGAGCACAGTGAATATTTAATTCCCCACCTCCCCCTGTAATTTTAATCCTGTCCAAATGGGGCTTTAGTTGAACTTGCTGTTTGACTGAGGCCCCCGGTAGGCCACTACACATGTAAATATACACAACTAACCACATGTGCGCAAGAGACAAAAAAATGTACCTTCCTTTAACCCGACGGAACAACATTGTGTCCTCAGACTTAGCTAAAGTCGAATCACATGTAGACAAGTCCAGGGAACTGATTGAGTTCTCAGGTTGAACAACATCAGATTCGAAAGTATGTAAACTGACCCGCAGATAGGTGTCTCAGTCATGCATAGACACATACACGGCCTAGACAATGAGGGACAGGTCACAGAGAGTGAGCCTGAAAGACAGGAAGCAGAGACTATAAAAGGAAAAGCTGTTGAGAAGAACCAGAAAAAACTAGAATCGCAGTAGAGCTCACGCAGACAGAAGCCGGCCGATATGCAAACAGAAGAAACAGCGACAACCCTGAAAGAGGCAGGCGAGAAAAGATATGTAAAGGACAAAAGACGAGAGTTTATCCATCAAAAACAGACTTTTAAAAGTAAAAAAACTTAAGGCTGCGAGTCCTGACTTTTCATGCAAAGTAACACTCATTAAGTGTTAAATCCCACATAATGTTTTCCTCCCATGTCAGTCTCTCACTCCCTACAATGAGTCACGCAATTAGACCTGTAAACCAGCCCAGCACTTTGCTCCCATCTCCTGCAATAAGGAAGCAGCCTGCAGGTTATCACTTCGTCGTCATAGAGTTTTTGTCAGCTATTCCGATTAGCCCACTTTATGCCATTTGAATCTAAATTAAACCATTCATCTCCCTGTATGCATGCCTTTATCCTCTCCCCAAATGATTGGTAGATGTTCAGTGAGGGGAAAGTGAAAATGAATGGAGAGAAGAGAGAGGATTCCCAATTTTGGTTTTGAAAACGGCTGTCGATGAAGCGGACGGGCGGAGGGGGAGACTGTCAACTCCGCAGTTGTTAAAGCATCCATTCAGATACCTTTTTCTCCTCGACACATGAAAAGTTCAAGGAAAGAGAAACTTAGAGAATGCACGATACAGAAAGTCAGAAGAAGAGGGAAGGTGGGTGACTTGTCAAGTGTCAAGAGAAATCAGAGAAGATGTGTGAATAGTGGAATTGTCCTTTGATCTAGTCTAGGATTGTACATCACGGAAATCACTGCGTGTTTGTGTCACATTTCAGATAGCTCCATACTGAGTAAACAGAAACACCAAAATATATCATTCAGGCATTTCCATATGACATATTGTAGTGATTCAATTTGAGCCGATTCATTTTTCGTACTCTTACTTCCTGCTATATCTCGTTACCATGTACCAACTTTCTCTGGAATCATTTAAGAGCTATTGTTTCTACCCTGAAGTGAGTGGAAGTGCAATCCTTTTGCTTAAGTTTACTTAACATGTATTTGTGTGAATCCAGGCATCAAAATTCAGTGTTTGTAGACAATGGCTTGTTTTTTCTTGCTGATTATCTGAGAAGGTTGGACTTTGTTTTCTGCTCTGTCAGAGGGAATCCTGCTCAATGGTGTGTGGGCAGAGTACAGACAAACCCCAAAGTATATTCATCAAGTATAATATGTCAACACCAGCATATCAATTCTGTTGACCAGGTTTCTGCAAAAACCTTGACTCAATGGTTTTTACGAAACCCACAAGGCAGGATCAAAGATTATTTTAAGTTTCCTAGTGGTTTATGTCTTTGATAGATGAGCTTTTCCCTTCCCAATATGCAAGCAAGGAAGAAAAAAAAAATGATATTCACGCACACACATTCATTCATCCACCCACTCCCTCCACTTCCCCCACACTTGCAGAGACTAATTACAGTAACACCTTCAAGTAAAAGTTCCTTTTGATCAAGGACAGGGGAGAGCACAGCAAAGCAGCAATCCTTCCACTGACATATTTCCTTTACATTCTGACATATCAAGAGGAGTTTGAAAAGGCAGGGTCATGAATATTGCATAGCTTTCCGCCTAACTAGCTAGCGGTTGCTCACTATCCAAGTGGCATATCTCAACAGTGGCGATGTGATACTGCAAAACACTCGAGCTCTGTCTAATTAACACTTGTGTCCATCTGGGCGAGCAAATTACTTGCAGGATTCTGTCTGCATACCTCCACTTTTTACCTCAGAAATACGCAGAGAGTTCTGCTGAGACCCACATGGCGAGAAAAGCACCCTGTTGCTTTTTATGCATACGGAACTGTGGAAAATCATCTCTGGCAGCCGCGGCTCTTCTGTGCTTTAATAAAAGTGGTGAAAAATGAAATAAAGGTGGCTAGAGTGATGATTACAACACAGAATTACTATGAGCCCTTTGAGCACTTTCTTTCCAAAGCAGGTTTCAGAAGGTTGAAGCCTGACTTGAATAAAAAGATGGCAGTCTCCTGGGTAGTCCTTTTATTTTTCTCAACTAAGGCAGCATAGTGAAGCCAATGCCAAACCTAATCTAAAAAGGAATGTATTGTTATGGCGCAGTGAGAGCAACAATCCAAAAATTATGCTTTGTTAATTACAAAACTAAATGCATTTTCTAACTTTAAACATTTGACTTGAAGACTGTGTTTCATATGATTCACTTTGGACAAAACGACATGCCACGAGTCCATATACATGAAGCTTATTCAGATATTACAGAAATAAGTGCGGTTGCAGACACCTTCACGGTGCACTGAAAGAAAAAGGACCTGGCGGAAGAGAGATAATTTATTTGAAAGCAAATGACTCACAGGCAGGAGATTCAGGTACAGGAAGCGAAAAAATAAAAGGCAACATGGACACAAGGATCTCAGGAGACCAGGACATAGAACTGAGTGAGGAGGGAGTAGTGAATGATTCCGGACACAGCCTCTGCTTGTCTATCTAGGTAGAGTACTACATTGTGAGCTCACTGGCAAAAGGAAAAAAGATTTTTGCGCCGCTTTCTCTCTCTCTTGTTCGTCTGACATTTTTCTTCCAGCTGAATGCAGGATGTTATATGGTGCGTGGTTAGTGACCATCGGTTGTACACTACATTTCACTATGCATTGTGGGATACTTTGAGTCCACTACATAGGGCATAATAATTCTCACTGTACATTTAGACAGCACTACAAAATGGCAAACTCACTCTATTATAGTGGACTACGTAGTGAGTAGCAACTGATTTTGGATCGACAAAGACGAAAGGGACCAGTATATGTAGGGAAGTGGCTCATTACTAAATCAGGGGCAGGTGTGCAAGATACACAGGTGAACCTAATCAAAACTGGCGGGAAAAGAACCAAGAAAGGAAGTAAATCATGACAGTGAACAGAGAATAGTCTTTCAAAATAAAACAGTAACTAACAAAAACCACCAGAATGTAACGCATTGACTAATTTTAAATTTTGCTGCAGTTATGTGTAGAATTCGTGTTATTACATATTTTTAAATTACTCTTATGGCATAAAACTTTGGAAAATGAGACTTTCCTGGTGACAAGACCTGCCGGCTATGCATTGCATTTCCATGAGAGCAGGCATTGCTGTCAGATTGTTATTTCATACCAGCAGGAGTTGCCAAAGTGGAAGGCCTGGGATTGCAACAGCATTGCTAGAAAATGTCAGAAAGTCTCCTAAAGAGAGTCTATGCAACAGTAATGTATTTCTTGCATTTGTATAAAGGAAACTGAGAGGGAGAGTCACAGTAAAGAAGGTCAGACTAAAAATCAAGCATTTTTCAAGCACTTTCAAGATACCTAAACCAAAAAATATCCAGACTCTTGAAGTCTTTATCATCACAACTAAATTGTTACTATAAATGCAACAAATATGATGGCGGGATCGTTTCATTTAAATTATAAAAAGATTTTTGGTGATTGTGTAGATGATGAAACACCAGATTATGTTCAAGTATTTTTCAAGGATTAATTCACATTTGAGCATATCCCTAACCTTTAAAACATAATTAAAATTAAGCATTTTCCAAACTTTCAAGACTTTGTACGAACCCTGGAAGGTGGATTCAGTTTTAATCAAGCAGGGAATCTGATAACCTCAACACTTTGTTGTGTGTAAAAGAAGACAATGAAAACAAGCACACAGTATCGTGTTACTGCTGAACCTTCGATGCTGCAGTCAGCTGGTGCTTTAGAAAAACTCTCTCGCTCACTTGCTTCAAATCCAAAGGGGGTGTGTCAGAAGAGCTGCATCTCAGCCACTGTACCAACAGATCCTCTGAGCCACCATGAGATGCCACTACTAAATATAAGAGCATGTGTGAACAGACGTGGACACAGAGTCAGCCCAGGTATGAGAGCGCACGATTTCTTTTTTTGACGTTTGATGCCGCATCATGACCACATCTGCTGATCACCTGTTGAGATGGTGGGATGATAATATCACACGAGTAAAGAAAACAACTGTCTTTCCCTTCCCCCCTCTCTTGGTATCTCCTCTTTCGCTGTCAGCTTCTCCCACCGGGATACGGGTGGGTGTCGGTGCGCTGTCGGAGGCCAGGGGAGGCAGGGCACTCTCAGTGGGGATGGGAATCATGCGTAGTGGATTGAAAGCTGAACATGACGCCACGGAGACAGCAAGACACCCAAGGCAGAAAAGCAAAAAAAAATTAAACAAAATGTAAAAAGAGAGCAAAGCAAGCCTGTGAGAGAATGAGAGGGAGGGGGTGGGGGAGCTGAGACCAGTGGTTCGGGACCCGGGGAGGAGGACTGTCAGGACTCTGCCATGTTGTCTTTTCAGTAGCTTCTCAAGGGTGTGTGTCGGTGTGTGTCGACACCTCACAGCCTGTCTGGTTAAAATAGTTTTATTCCTACATGCTGTTGCCACGTGATGTCAGGAGCAATGGTATGGTGACATATGGGCATAAAATGTGGTTTATGTTTTTATTCTACAGGGTTGTTGGACTTGCAAGAATAAACTTCACTATATAGACTCTTAAAAGAATGGTTCTTTCAGTTACAACTACTGGCATTTGCAGAACAACTCAAAACTCCTTCCAGTTCAAATCAATACACAAATCCTTTAAGTGGATGAAGTAACCAAAACAAACATTCATTGGTTCCAGTGTCTAACATGTAAAATTTGCTGCTTTTCGTTGTTTTATATCAACGTAGATTAAATATCTTTGGGTTCTGGTCAGATGCTTGACTCGAGGTTCAAACAGCACCAAAAAGAGAGTTAGAGTTAGTTAGCTTTTTGAGTTTTGCAATCTAGTTTTGTATGTTCGACTCAACAGGTTGCAGAACTCATTTATGCCTCAATATGTCAAACAGTAAAATCTAAACATGCGTTCTCAGGAAGACATGTAGAGTGCAGTTAGCCCGGAAACTAGGCTTAAGTGTTAAACTGTTCTAAGACTGGCAAACTGTAATGTGTTACAATGTAATGTTTTTTCTCTTGTATGTGAAACAGAGATTGCTTGAGATGCAAGATGAATTTCAGAGGGCAGTTAAGTGCAATATAAGCATGTGCGCTTTCTTCTGGATACAACACCTGTACTCGGCTGCAGATCTTAGGACTCACAGTCTTTAATGTGCCATTACTGTGGATTTCAATACAAATAGCAAAGAATCTCTGAATCTGACTGCAACATCCATTTGGCTTTTGATGTACTAAGCTCCACTGTTTCAAGCCGTACAATGGAGCAAAGTGAGAAAGTAAAGGAAGCGTACGTGGAGACGAGAGAGAGAGAGGTGTTGTCATGGAGATGGAAGAAAGCATCTCTGCTTGTCAGTTAGATGGGATTCGGTCAGTGTTAGATTGATGTTTTTGGCATTGTCAGGTTGAACTCTTTGTGTCCACACAACTTTCTCTGAAACACAAAGACGTTTAGTTTTGAGGTCTGAGTGGTAGTGAGTGTGATCCAAAAGAAAACAAGAGAACCATTTCTTCAGGCACCATTGTTTCCTGTCATTACCAGTGCTGTACATCAAGCATCTCCACCACCTGGTGATAATTTGTTGTTTTAAGAGGCTCAGGATGACAACACAGCAATTCCTCAGTGTTAAAATGCTCTGCAAGCCCACAATCAAGTAAAGTTGAAATATTCTTGGCAACCAACTTTGGGATGTTTGCCACTAATGGACTGGATACTAAAACTGTCATTCATTCCTTTTGAAAGTCTAAACGCACTGTTCTGTCTAATTTGCAGCTGAATTGTTGTTTAGAAATAAAAAAAACATTCATCTCCGAGGCTTTAAAACACAAACAGGTGTTCCAGGATTCTTTGTCACTAAATCATTACATGCGCAAGAAGAAAAAAAAGATCACAATTTGATGTTGATTTGCACACACAGTGACTTTTCCAGAGAGTTATATATTTGTGTGTGCTTTCAAATGAAGTACATTTAACAACGTGATCAGTTCCTTTTTTAGTGCAAGCTGAGTACCTGCTTGTTCGACCTTTAGATACGTGACATGCAAACATTTCATTTAGCATTCCGTACTTTTGCTCCTCCACCCAAATTGAATTGATACATAAACTGTCAAATTGAAACTTGTGGGGAAAATAAAACATTGTATTGTAAATTCAAGACATGTACATTAACTTTATTAATATTTTTGTACAAAAAGAATTCCATATAATTGTCTTTTTATGTGTTATCTTAAATGTTTTATCGTGTTCCAGCCTCCCTCTCTTATCTGTCACATGCACGTCTGTGTGCGTATTTTCCCCAGCATCAAATTAATGAGAATGTATTTTCTCAATTCAGTCAAAATGAAACCATAACTCAAACCTGAACCTCTCTAATCCAAGTATTAAAGCATCAGAGCTGGAAGCGAGACCAGTCATCTGGCCCACAGCCATGGAGGGTTAAGTGGTAGTTTTGAAGAACAGGCAGAGCGATAAATGACAGGGAGCCTAAAAGAAGGAAGGGGTCAGGGACAGTATGGAACCTGGGGCAGATGTTATCCGTCTGGACTTCAGAGAGAACATCAGAAACGTCAGAGAAACACTGAGATGAAAGCCATCGTTTGATGGCCTGAATGATGAACGATAGTAATAACTCACTTTATGGTTGTTGAGCAGTAAAACAGTCATTCTCCACTGCTCAATAAATCAAACGGCAGCTTGTCAGCATGGCTCGTTTCAGTGCGCTTGGTCTCTGTCAGAGAGATGTTTGACATGCTTTTCACACTTCAGATTTCGTGCTTGCTCTTCTCGTAAAACAGGCTGAAAGGAAACTTTTATGATCGCGATGGGAAACGTAGGATTCATATAATTCGTACAAAAGCAAAACATGATTTCCACATAATTAGCTAAATGCTCAGAGAAATGCAGATTAAATGCTATGAATCCTTCCTGTGGTCGGCCTGGTATCTTGAGATCCTTTTTCTCATCTGACTTAGAAAAGAATTACACAACTTTTATAGATAACTTTTAATCACCCACTCAGGATCCTGTTATCCGCCCCACCCAGCTCCCACTTGTTCGCAAATCACCACAGAAAAACCCTCAGCCTAATAAATCCATCCTCCACCAGCAACAGTGGCATTTGGGCTAAACACTCATATAAATTCAACATCATGACTCCAATTTCTGTGCTACCGGTGGAGGCCTGGATGAGCGCTCATTACAGCCTATAGAGGGGTGGATGGATGGAGGGGAGGGGTGGCAAGAGCCTGCTGTTGACATCCCCTCTCACCTGACTTATTAACGGCAAAGGGGCTAAAGCCCTGATTAACATGGATGAGCTTTTGTCCGCAGAGAAAAGAACACAATCCGCCATTACTCACTCGCCAAAGCTGCTGCTTCCTCCTCCCTCTCTCTCTCTCACATATACATTATCTGACACACATGGCTTAGTGCAGAACACTTAAGTACGTAGTGAATGTCCCACGCTGCAGACCGTGTGGGACCAATAATCCTCCAGGGTCAGAGGTCGCAGGCTAATGTGTGTGTGGCGACGTGTGTGTCCCGGGGGGGGGGGGTAGGATCTGTATCTCGGCGGATCGTCTGGGGAGCAGCGGCATCGATTTGAAGCCGGCTGAATTTTCAGGGAGTTTTTCCCACTCCATAATAAAGGGCAATAAACGTGTCTTCAGATTACAGATGACTCCATTAAACTAAGCTCAGCACCAGTAAGGAGTAATACTAGTCGACCGAGTGGAGTCGGAGAGTTGGGAGATTTGTTTGTACTCTGGAGCTGTGGGCCTTTTATACCTCAGCCACAGAAAATACTCGCTTATCCCATAATTGACAGTTGCAGTGCACAAGGTGTATCAAACTGCAGGTAACCATGGCAACGCAGATTAGCCTGGTTCCGGACCTCTGAACCATCGCCCACATCTCAGATTTGATTGGAAACTCAAATATGGGTCTCGTGTTCGACGGCTGTTCCAGACAGCTGGAGGCACGGTTAACCAATCAGAGTTTAGCAGGCAGGGAGTGAGAATGGAGATGTCAACTTCCTAAATAACCAAGCAGATACGCAGCTATATTCATTAAAATTAGCAGCAGAGAAAAGGGCGTCATGGATGAATGAGATTAACGCAGCTGTACAAATTCTGAAATGACATATTAATTACTCAACAGTCAAAAACTCAGCTAATCTGCTTCATCAGGACTGTGTGGGTGTGGTTTGATCATACCGACATGCACGTTGGTTTAACAGTTAGGCATCAAAGTTCATTCTTGAACCTGGAAATAGTATTTGACAAAATAAATCCCAACTCAAGGTCTACCTACTAGCTTTTCCCAGAGCTGGCTCATTTATGTTTTTATTCTTGCCGTGTGCCATTGCTGCACTGTGTATGCTTTTTTGTACTCCGCACCATGTTAACATGGTCTATAGTTAAATATGATTCTATAATAACCATTTTAATCATGTTGTACTTCAAGTGGTCTGAAAGAAAACTAGACTTCTGCACCTCCTCTTGGCTCTGTTTTCGAGATTTACAAAATCTAGCACTGTGACGGGAGCCTTTGACCAATCACAGGTAATTTCAGAGAGAGGGCACGTTCCTATTGGCTGTTCTACAAATGCTGTTGCGCGTGCACATCCCTTCAGATGCCTGATTCAGTGACGCAAAATCCTGCGACTTATGATAAATGTCCAATACCTCCTTTGCCTTCAGCAGCGTAAAGTGCAAAACAACACGTCCCGGCTCCACGCGGAGCTTCGGGCTCATTATGTTCGATGCCCTGCTGCTCGTATCGATGAGCGGCAAAGAGGCACGACACTAAAACTGAATGAATCTTTTTTTTTTTTTACTTTAACACAGACTTTCTCTCTTTCCTTCCACATAATAATCACAATAAGTCACTCGAAGTTGTCCTGATCTAGAAAACAAAACCCTTGTTTCACCTTGTGGTGTTCTTTGCCGTGTACATTTACATTTGATCTCATTAGGACATGTTGCTCACTTGCATCATTTCCATCTCTTACAAACAAGTGATCATTTCTTTTTACTTTACAAATTACAGGCATATGCACACACGTAATTATAGAGTTTGACTTCTAAAAAGTCCGCTTTTATGTGATTGGGATCAAATCATATTTACTGCTGTGTTTTCAAATGATGCTGATGTAAACAAACCTTTTACTGCATCAGACAACATTAATACCTATAATTTAGTTGGGGGTGCAGTCCTGTGCAGTGGTTGACCTATATGTTTACGTTTGGGTCAGAGATTCTTTAAGTATGTACCACCTCAAAGCTGCCCTTAAGTGAAATCTCTCTGCGTGATGTTCTAACGCTTGATCTCAGTCATCGCCGCCACAACCTCATCACAGTTTCCTTTGAGCCACAGAGAAAAAATGAAATCCAATAAAGAAAGAATTTTCGTAGTCCTCCCAATTTTGGTAGATGTTACGGATGACGGTAAAATAACACATTGACAGGCTCTCAAAAGAGATGCATAATGAAAGGGGTGAAGAGAGAAAAGAAAAGGAAACACAGAGAGAAAGGGGAAAGGAAAGGGGGGAGAGAGATATATGCTGTGTACACCAGCTCAGTGAAAGCAAACAGCTAAATTAGTCATGGAAAGGATGCAAATTTGCTTCCCCTGAGCATTGGATGGTAGAATTACCCTGAGAGAAGCAGAGGGTGAATCATGCCAACCCCCGGCGCCATGTGATTTATTAGCAAACATCCAATTCAATAAGAAAGTGCTTAACATTCAAAAAGCTGTGAAAGTCTCATAAGGTGGCATTAACTATATGATATTACCATTTCTGCTGGCGGGGGGAAGGCAAGACAAGAGGCCGTGGAAAAACAAACACACCCACTTTCCAGAGCGATCTTGGTGTGACGTGCCAAGTGGGACTGTGACAGACTGAAAACTCACTTGGCCTTTTCCACGCATGCATGTTACTACTCATTAACATAGACAACAAGGTTCATTAATTGACACTCCAGCTCAAAGAGCCTCTCCGCTTTGAAAAGGGCACGGAGTGAGAGAGAGAAGGTGGGGGGGGGGGGTGAGAAATAAAGCCGGGAGAGGGAGAGATATAGAAAGGCTGCAACATAAGCAAAATGAAATTGCAGTCGCACTCCTGCCTAGAAATGAAAGTTTAAGTGGTGCTAGGTATCCGGCGCACTTGCGTTTTCTAAGTAAAACTATTAACACTTCGAACAGCCATCACAGGCCTCAGAGAAACATTTTTCTCTCATCTGGCATTGTCGTTTTCCACCAACGGGTTTCCAGATGAGAACAGATACAACAAGAATGAGGCATTTTATGGCTGCATTTCATTCTCTCTGGATTGAGGAACCCAGGAACCTTTATAAGATCTCAGAAACCCAAGAGAGGTAGGGTGTAAATTGAGTTCCTCTGCCACAGTTCCTGGAAACCAAAAGGAAAAGTCCCTGCTCTGGGGTTAGTTTTCTTTGTTTTTTTACTGGGAAATTGCAGCCCTGACAAGTCAAACACAGACCTCGTACCTCGCTTTCTGTTATAAACTTGTCCACAAACTAACTAGTTCCTGTTTTAGTTTCCATAGTTTCAGTTTTTCCTGCACAGGACATTGACATTTCTGTCATTATATCATTATCGTGTTCCAGTTGGATTTTTAATTAAGTGGCCTGAGGATGGAGAACCAGCATTTCTCAGTGACAGTGACAACAGGATAATCATCAAACGAGAGATTAGAGAATGATTAGCAAATATCTTCACTGTGTCAAACAAAAAAAGGGGCCGCTGTTGGTTTGACTGATTGACTTATTGTGTGTGTGTGTGTGTGTGTGTGTGTGTGTGTGTGTGTGTGTGTGTGTGTGAGCCTGCACAGCCTGTATGGGATTCCGTGTTTGCAGGTGCTCCGTGGGGGTGGATAGAAATTGATTGACTGCGGAAATTGGTTTTCATATTTCAAAGTCAAAGTAGTAAATGTGGGGAAAGGATGGCATCATTAAGCAATTCTCACCCAACTGACAAGATGTTACAGGAAAAAAAACATCTGTCTCTCGAGGAAATATGAACAGAGACAGGTTTTAAAAAATCTAAACCAGAAACATCTGGTGCGCCAAACTTAAAGGGAAACTCAGGAAATCATTAAGCCTGGGCCATTTTTTTTATTTTTTTCCCACTGACTCAGATGTTATTAATTATTACTGTAATTATTAGTGTCTGACAACATTATGGAGAGTAAGATCCTTTCGTCTTCCTGCAACAACTCAACCTTTCACGAGATTTCAGAGCGAGACTTTGTGTTCCTGGTTAAACAAAAAGGATCTTACTCAAACAAGCACTTGTAGAAGATTTACTTTTCACGGGCACAATTGTCCACAAGGTCTACGAGCAGCCTCTGCAGCCCGGACGCCAGCGGAGGCGATCTGCTGGACCAATTCCAAAACCTTTGCTAAGTATTAGTCATTTTAACCTCATCATTTCTTTTAAATAGGGACCAGGTTTAAAAATACCAGTTTTCCTTTAAGTGTATTTCTTAGGATTTGAAAATTGATTTTATACTGGACATAATCAATCATGTCACGTAAAGTTAATAATGATCTGATGACATTTTCACGGCGCACCAGAACAAACACTAATACTGGCTCTGTATTGATCCCATACAGCAGGGCTCTTCAACTCAAACAAAAGTGGGTTGAAAGAAGTTTTTTTTGTATTTTTGACTGATGACCAGGAAATTGTGATCTCTTGTTCAGCTCGGAGACCGACTTAGTTAGATAAGTTAGTTTGAAAGTAATGTATTGTGTTTTAAGTCACGTAGGTCCAAGAGCACATTTTGTGTTCTTTGGATTAAATTGAAATAAATGTTGTGTAATGGTTGTGTACCAGCTGCTGTTATTAACTTCACTTGTTCATGAAAATAACTGAGAAATAAAAATAAATGTCAACATATTTGTTTCTATGTGAGGTCAGCTCACATTTTAGATGTAGAAGCAAAATAGACCAAACATTACATTACATTTTGGTTTCCTTTGTTCATTCATTAGCGGTCTGCACTGTTATTATAAGTAAGTATTAACAAGTATTAATAGAGATACTGTTACTTTAACAGCGTAAAAAGTAAAGTAAATCAGTGTTAAAATGATTTAAATGATCTGCAGTCTTCTACTGAATATGCATATCTACTGTGAGTGTACACTGAATGACTCATTTCAAACTAATTACTTCCCTAAATTCCCCTAAACTTGGCAACATCCCTGGACTCATTAATCATAGGATGGGGAATGTTTTTTTCTACTTTGTAGTCATTGCAAATGAATATAGACGGTCTAGATGTAAACACAAGAGATGACTGTAAAACTTATACTGATACTGATACTGATACTACTAATTCCTGAACCTTATACTTGTGACAAAATCTTGTTTTTTAAAATATTTTTTTATATTCTGACAAATTGTTGATTTAGAGGATTTGCTTTTTACATCCAAAGGTTTTACTGTATCAGCTAAGTAAAAATTAGAGATCTTGTATGCTAATAGGGTTGAATCAAGTAAGAAATAAGCTAGGAGACGTTGATGGCTTGAGCTGTAAAAGAAAGGAAACTGTGTCACTTGCAAATTACTTCACATGCTACTGGCAAGATTATGCTACGTCTTAAAGACACACCAGATGTACTATTTTTACATTACATCCATCAACCAAGAGCCTGAGTCATTAACATAGGGACAAGAAGAATCTGCTCTGTATCTATCCCCAAAGATCTGCTGAAAATCTATATTTAATGTTATCTACCCTGCGAAATTACACACCACAGTGAGAAATATTATCAATTTCAGTCGTGTAAGCAAAAAGTCCACATGTAATGAACAATCACTGCTTGCAAAGTAGATCAAGATCTAGGTCATAGGTTTAAAATAACCTAATAATAAGATTGTATTCAATATAGCATGGGTTCCCTTGTGGTAGAGACTGTTAGTCACCATGTTCAGACCTTCATCTTTAGCTTTAGCACTCACTGGTTAAAGCGTGATGCTAAAGTTGCTAGTTTTCTGACACAGGTACATCAATTATTAGTTTGTTAACCATAGTTGGTCATAATATTAATAATAATAATAATCGTGGGAGGTGAGGACGAACCTACAGATGTAATTCAATGGAAAATGATTTAGTTTTATATATTTTTAGTGATGGTTTTCAGCTGGAGTCAGCCAAAATAATGACCACATGTGCCCAGTGGAAAATGGCTAAAAGTGAAGAGAGGGGAGCATCAACTGTAGTAACAAACGGGACGGAGGACCAAACCGCGGCTGAAACACAACTGAATATATTTGGACTTGCACTTGACAGGTGATGAGAAAGAAGACTCCAATTTCCCCACGCAGGTGGAAGTTTGCTTTCTTATGCATTGCGACTTTCAAAACTGGAAGCAGTTTGAGCCCAGGGTGGGATTATCTCGGATTCGTAGATATTACTGAACACACCGGTAAGGAGGCAATTTGCTCATTATTTCTGCGGAAGGTTCACTGCAAGCTGAAAGAAAAACACATTATCCCACCAGCAAACACATTAAACCAAGAAGCACAGAGCTATAAGGCATGAAGATGAGGGTCCACGCAGGCAGGCCAGAGGATTTGCTGAGTTTTTACAATAAAAGTGACTGGGAACAATTTTCAAACTGTGATTGCAGAAGCACCCCTGTGCATTCTGAAAAACACATCTTGTGCACCTGAAGGTGAATAAACATTCAAATAGAGGCTATTATGCATTAGAAAGGCCACTGAGATGCCAATGTCAACTTCAGAGACAAAGCACAGTGAAGACAACCTTAATTAAAAATAAAAAAAGGGGTATTAAGCCAAAAACATGAATATTGACCTTATTTGAAAATACAGCTTGCTTTGATTTTCAATGATCAGTGTCATTTTCAACAAGTCCTCCAACCTGAATGACATACATAGACATACAGGACCTTCGTCGTCATGGTAACAACAACAACAACACATGATTAATGTTGCGAAGCGATCGCAGTATGGTTAAGTTTAGGCACCAAAACTACTTGGTTACTTTAAAAAAGATCATGGTTTGGGGACGACAGTCTCGTCACTTCTCCAGTTTTCACACTGTAGTGACTGTAACACACCAAGAAGAGAAAATGCTGTGGCAAACCAGAATGCAATGGCCTTGCATACATACTGTATGTTAATGTAAAACAATGTGTGGTTCAGCATACAAGCAATTCATCTCTGAAAAAGTTTCCAAGGCAAAAGGACAATTATTACATTTCATAAAATCAAACGTCACTTATCTATCAGTGCCAAAACCAAACCCCAGTTTTCCCTCTACATGGTATGCCAAGCATTCTCGCACATTGAGCTTCATAGTTTTTGCGCTATATTATGCAGTATTAATGAGATATTAGGGGAAATCTCATTAAGATAAAGGGAGGAAAATGTCTCTTGGGGTCAGAGGGTAATCCCTGGCTATTGTGTCCGGGCCACAGTGATAGACAATTAAGCAAATGAAAATGAGGACCCGAGGAGCACTGTGCGCTTATTAACACCCTGAGGTTGGTAATAGGGGGCAGTATGGAAGGAAAAGGGTATCACAGAAAAGCAGCCATTAAAGTAGGAAATGGCCTTTTGTGTGAGATTTATTTCAGGGTTGGTTTGCTCTGGTGAAATGTTTGCAAGTTGTTTTCCATCCTGAGCCATTAAGTGAAAATGAAGGTGAGGAATAGCAATCGTAATGCAGGATTTTAGAAAATACAGTGCGGTACGAAAGTCCAAGCTTCTCACTTCAGGTATCCACTCGAGCATCGAGAAAAAAAAAAGATGCCAACTTTGCAATGAAGCTAATTCCAGTGCACATACAGATACGAAACAAACAAGTGCAAGTGCCTCGTGCCAGAACTGAACCACCAACTTGATGCTTGCCAGCACCATCCTCCAACCAATTATGATGTATTATGAGATGTTCTTGGCTATCAGAGAAGCCAGCAGATCAGCCCTGTCTCGATGAGTTGCGGGATTTCCAGGCACACACAGGCCATTGATTAGAGGGGCTCAACTCACAGCCTGCAGTCTATCAGCGCTCAGGGACCGGTAATCAATTCTCTAATGCCATTTGAGCCTATTCACTGCAGCTATGATCCACTCCTCGCGGCGCAGATACAGATACGACCGCCCACGTGCGCAGACATGTGTGGATGTAGCCCTGTCCGCAACCAAACACACACCAAATATAACCCAGATGGCCATCAGATGGCCGTCGTAAAAGCAGAGGACAGCTCCCAAATATTAACTTACCAAGTGTAGCAATGATACGGCACTGTCAGCTAATGGCATTATCAAAATGAGTGCAGCTCTCCTGAGGCGGACTCTGGTTCCTGATTACCTAGCAGTAGTGGACCCTGTTCATGGCCAAATCTGATCAGCATAGCACCAGACATAGGCATGGCCGGTCAGGAACTCAGCCTCGAGGCCCCTTATCTTATACCGACAGGCCGTTGCTTCTTTATGGGCAATGATGTCCTCCTAGGAATTAATCAGATTGAGCTCTGGTGGAGATGATGCTCTAGTAAAACTGCTAAAAGGAAAGGTGGGGCCCCAACTTCCTTTCTGCGCTACTTGCATGAAATGGAATTACGTCGCGAGACCATGTACAGATCAGGGAGAGGCAGGACTGAATCTCTGGATGTTCGCTTCAGGCAGACTATCTGCTGAAACTGACTGAGCTCTAAGAGCTCTAAGTCTCTAAGAAACTTTTTTAACGAGATCCTTTTTCGACGTTCAGACAAATTTGTGCAAAAGGACCATGCAGCCGATAAAATGTATCGTTGCTTCCACATCATCCCTTTTTCTAGATGTAGCTTTAAAGGCAAAATACTTAAAAGGTACAATTAGGCTTCCTAAGGACTTTCACCTATAGACTCATTACTCAAAGGCTGACATAGTCTTCACTAATGACACCTACTTGGGAAAATATAATTATGTGTCAATGCAATAGTGCAAACATTACTGACAGTGTGCTACTGCTGTAACCCATAAGGCTTTGTGTGATATTTAGAGGTGGAAAGTGGAGCTTAATTTATGCCGGATCCTGCCAGGACAGATTCAGGGACCTCCCACAAAGTCTGTAGTATTTAACGTTATCTGTCCTGTCACTCTTTTATATCCCTGTCTTGCGTATTTTGGATGCATTTCAGATCTGATTTAAAAATATCAGTGGATGCAACTTATGTTGGCAAGTGGTTTCTAAATGGTGTCTAAATATTTTGGCACATGATTACTGTAAGCCCCACAGCTGGGGAAGTGGGCGTCTGTGCTGTGAAATGGTGGAATGATTATGGCTAAATGAGGGTGTTTGTGTGTGTGTGTGTGTGTGTGTGTGTGTGTGTGTGTGTGTGTGTGTGTGGAACTGATATATAACACAAAAATCCAAAGAAAACGGTTTTCAGAAAATCACATACTTTATTATTTATATCTGTGCTAAATTAACGAGAATCACTGAAGAGTTTGTAAGGATCAAATATTATTTAGTGTGTTTTTAATTGTTTATAATTCAAAACATAGGCCTGTTTATGTAAATGAAGACCTGTGAATCAACTGGGGAGTGACAGCAAGTCTATTTGTATCCCGGTTTGGGCTATGAAGTAAACACAAAGCTCCACGACTGTTTACCATTAAAAGTCCAGAAGAGTAAAAACACTTACTTTGGTGTCTGTGTGTCATCCAAGCGGTTCCCCAGCTGGAACTCGTGGGATTTGCTGCGGTGCAGTGCGGTGAAGCCCGGCAGCAGATGGATGAGCTTCCGGCTCGGCGGAGGTGGCGTTCCCGGGGCCTTCACTTTGTTCCTTCGCCGCATGGGGGGGGTGCCGGGCGGGGTCATGGTGTTGACCACCAAGGGAGTCCGAGGAGGTGTGTGGCCAAAATGCCTCTGGCGGGGTGACGGGGGCAGGGACCGATGGCCAGAGTCCAGGGGATTGAAGAACCCTGTGGTCGGGCTGTCGACGGTCAGTCGATCGGCATATAAAGGGGGGGGCAGGGCCTGGGGACTGTGGCACATGTGCTGGTTGTACTTGGACTGGACTTTGGGGCTTTGGGAGAGCTGGAACCGGATCCACTGACTGGCCTCTGGTTGGCACACCGGAGTGTTTTCTTTGCCCGATTCAGAGGTGGGCCACTGGATGGACCAGTCCTGCTTCGCCTGGCTCCCTGTTGCAAGAGGACAGAGACAGAGACTGATTGAACGCCAACATAACACCTAAAGACGCACCAAGGAACATCTTTTTTATCTGTAGTGGTATCAATCAAATGCAAATCATTCTGGTTTAATTTGCCCAGGTTTTGAGATATCTGTGTGTAAGCTTTCTGCCTCGAACCTGATACAGCGGAGGTGAAGGGGACCTCGTTAATGTTGAGCATTTCCAGCATCATGTCCAGAAACAATGCCCTGGTTACACTGGATAATAATAGACCTCATCATTTTCATTGGAGCTTCTTTCTAATAAAGAATACATCAAAACTGTGTTCTTACGTAAAAGATGTCATTTTTCAGAACTCAGAGCACCTCAGGGGCAGATATCTCAAAAGCATAATAATCTGCATGTTTAGATACCACTTAAGGTGAGTGTTTATTTTCATAACTTGAAAGTGAATGAAAAGTATTGTGTATTATAGTGTGTCACGTTTAACTAAATTGGTTCTTGTTATGCACTTAATACAAAAAAATCCATTAGCTCTACTTCCTAATTGCGGCAGTAACAGTAAACCTGGCGGCAGGCCGACATTTACGACCAGCAAATGTGCTCAATTTGGGTAATGAAGAATTCACTTTGCTGTTATCTGATGTGAACGTATTAGTGGAGCAGTGGCGTTCAGATATGCTGATGTGGAGCAGATTGGCATGAATGGATGGAGCGAGAGAGTGAGAAAAATGGAAGAGAGCGTCAAAACAGAACAGGGCAAAGCTGCATGAGTCATAACACAAGGCGACTTCTCCCGAAACTAAACTTTCTGTCGAATGAGAAACAAAGAGCAACAGAGGCAAAATAGTTGAAGGTGAGCAGCCAAAGTGAGTGTTTTTTGAGCTCAGATGACAATACTTTACCTCCGTTACTGTGCAATTTATCCTCCTCAAGTTGTTCTTCAGAAAGAAACAAAAAAAAAATGTGTTTATTGATCTGGCAGAGACACAGCTGAAATAGTCTGCAATATTCAGTTTGTCTTTCCGTCTGCAGTTGTGCATAGCCGAAAGGCTGTTCAGCAGGAGAAAACACAATGTTGGTAGAATTGATCCTGGGTTCATCTCGAGAGACGCAGCATCTCATGCATGACTGAGTCTGACCTCACAGTCTTTAAAAACTGCTGTTGACCACTAAGACGCTTTTAATGCAAATGTTTTTGCAAACAATCCTAAAGTTTTTTTTTCTGTTTTTTTCTTTTGTGTCTATTATTTTTCTTCCCTGTGACACTGTCTCTGAGGAACTATAAGCATCAAAAACACAAACTTCAAACACAATATCAACACCAGCAACATCAAATGAAACACGAAAAATATATCCCGTAAAAGGTCCCTGTGGAATCGCTAAACTTGATGGGGGGAAAAAAGCCAGCAGCCTTTCCTTTTAGATACTGTTATGAAGAGGAGGCTGGAAGGAACGATGAGTTGTGGGAAGAGACAAAGACACCAGGGACATAATATACAGGATTCTTCATATATTCAATATATTTTCGTCATCTTGACGGACGAAAAGACGCAGTGTTGAGACTCTGCAGGTTTTCATTCACCAAAGATTACGTTTAGCAATACTGAAATATAGGAAACAGTGGTGCAGTTAATGTCCTGGGAGTGGAAAGTTGTAATTTCTGTTAATACAGCAGTTAATACAGTCTTCTTTGAGTAATTCTGTTTTATAGATTTATATAATTTCTGTTTAATAGAACAAAATGATCTCCATGGTGTCACATGTTCATTGAGTTTCTCCTTGAACAGAGATAAGAGGTGGAAGGATCTTTGGCCTTGTTGGTCATTGCAATTGAATGCGAATACAAAGGAAGAGCAGATGTGTCAGGAAATATCAAGGTTTTTTTATAAAGTAAAAGGGCTAAGTTCACTATACACATACATTTTAGGGAGAGAAGTTCCAATCATCAAGCTTAAAATGATGTTGCAGACAACACTTTGTAGAAACCTGATGATACATTAAGCTGTTAAAAGCGGAAGGAATCAACATTTCTGTATTAACAATGGGTCAAATAATTACATGACAGGCAGTAACAGCTGCTGAGGCTCATGGGTATTGTGGGATTTAAAGCCATCTGCCAAACCAAGCTGACAAAAACTCTGTTTACATGTCTGCATATGTGGAAGAAAAGTTGTTTAAATTCTTTGTTGTGACTGTGCAAGATCTGATAAACTGCCTCAAGTGATGTTCCTTGAGTCAGCGTTGGCATCGTGGGAAAAGCAAAGACAATATCTCTGGTTCGGCTGCATCGATTTGGAGCTTGAACTGTCCACCATGAGCCCAACAATGTTGTAAAGTACAATGCTAAATCTGTAAAGTAGTTTTTTAAACTATCCAAGAGACTCCCATGTGAAAATATTGAAAATATCAACTTTCAAATGGGAATTTACAGTAAAGAAACTTCCAGATTAAGTGACTACTCATGGACATACTCAACACAAACAGAACAGTGCGGTAAACCAAATGATGTCATTGCTTAGTTGCTGCTCTCTGACTGAAGATTTCTAATCAGTGAATCAGTGAACCTGGTGACAATAAGCTCTGGTTGTCATGGAAACTTGGATGGTTTTCAGCATTGCATGCATGGCACATGGTTATCTATCGCCTGCACAGAATATGTTTCTGTGAAGAGTCAAGGTACAAAATGTGGAATAGAAAACTTGAAAGCTTACTTTTAAAGACATGCAGCCGTATTAATAGCATTAGCTGTCTAATATACATATATATATATATATATATATATATATATATATATATATATATATATATGACTGATTTTCCAGAAATACATATTATATTTGCAAGGATTGATTAGTCTCACAAATATAGAGCTGTGATTCACACCCTTTGATATTAGCCAGTAGTGTTCCTCTAGTTTCTCAGTGGAGCTGCATGAGGACCACACTCACACTTGGGCCTGGACCCACATTAAGAGGCCCACATCTCAATCCTAAAAACCCCTTCAGAAAGGACATCAAGATGCAGAAAGCACGAGTGGGCCCAAAAGAGGGCTCATCCACAAATGTAGGGAAAGATGAGGGGGATGCTTAATCAAGCTTTTATTAGCAGTAATAAAACCACAACGGTGCACTCAGTCAAAGTGAAAGTTCAGCTTGACCCCACATGAAAGACTAAAACTAATCAACGGCCACTGAAGAGTTCACACCGCTGAGGCTGAGATTACAGTGGGAGGCAACAGAAAGGTGATTTAATACCTGACACATGAGATGCCAATTTGTACTGTCCATTTCAAAATTAGCACCTTGTATAGAATCTGACAAGATAGGTTTTTTGCAAATGTCGACCAATCGCCATTGATTTAAATTATGAGCTTCCCTTCGGAAATTATATCCTTGCACGAGGCAGCCTCACTTTGAAAAAACTGCTTTTGACAGTGCTCGTCAAGCTGATACCCAAGTGAAATGTCTCTGCAAGAGAAGCAATGAACTTGAATCACATTCATGCAACTGTTGCTCTAAGTAATGAGTCAATTCATCAAGCGCACTTGTATCTTAGCAACTGCTTCAGCAAAAAAGTAACAGAACTTGACTTATGAATTTCTTGTTTCACATGATCTCACCTAAGCAAAAGCCGCAAGCAAACCAAGAGAAAGCTCGCTGCTAAATGAGACGAAGAACACAGACTGAGCAGAACTCCTTTGAGGGCTGAGAGGTTTAAGTTAATTTGTGTGGCTTGTGCTTGTTAAGAGAGTATGTTTTAGAAGTTGCTTTTCATGAAGAGCTTTGACAGAAAAACAATCTTATCACGACTTCTAAGGACAAAATTCAACAGAGCAGCAACTCGCTGATGTCGAGGCTCCACTATGCTCAGTCAATGTCTATGAACGCATTTCTACTCTGCTCCTGAATTCACATTAAAATATTGCTTTTCTTTTTTTCTTTATTGCTGATTTTCTTTTAAATTCAAGTGCTATTTAAACTGTATTATAGTACTAAATGGCCATAATACATTTCCAAGCACTTTTCATTTTCAACTGTACAAAAGAAATGATGACGGTGCTGTGAGCAAGCAATCAATGTCACATTCTCCAGCCAAATCATAAAATTGTGAAATTGTGCATGCTGAAAAATGACCTATTGACAAGACCTTTCTGCTGATGTCAGCTGTAATTAGCTGGATTTCTGCCTCTAAAATGACAATGTGACTTGAAAAGAAGGACCTGAAGGAGCTGCATGTGAAACAACATATACAGAATAACTTGGAAGATCTGGTGTCCAGATGAGATTTGTGTCTCTTTGACTTTACTGTTTTTGTTAGATACTGTATGCTGGTAAGTTCGAGTCCTACGTCACAGAAATAGGTAGGAAATGATGAATTAAACGTCAATTTGCCGGAGAGATAGATTGGAAGATTAGATAAACACGTCAGCGCTGAGTTCAGTTCAGTAGGTTCAGTCTGCTGCTTGTCCAAGCTGCCACATTCAGTTCAGTACACCACGAGTCTAGACAAGCACTGTACATATAAGGGTAATATCCCAGCAGCCCATTGTTTCTGTCATTTTCTGGGTCTTTTAATCTGCTTTTAACGTGGACGTAACGTACGGTGAACCACAGCTGAGTTGACAATGTTGCTCTCAAGTGACCAGTAACAATCCTCGGCTAAAAGTTCCTGATTGGTTCAGTGACAATGGTGATTTAGTATAGTACGGTCACTTTGACATTTAAAAAATACATGCACTTTGTTTGTTATGTAAAAAGCTGGAGCCAGGAGACGATTAGCTCATTTTAGCATACAGGAAGTGTGGGGAACAGCTAACCTGGCTCTGTCCAAAGTTCAAACAGACACCTACCAGCAGCTCCGAAGCTGCTCCAAAGCTCACTAATTATTATGTATCCTGGATTTTGTAGACTGTCATGCTATAACTTGGCGAAACACAACCGAGTGCAGAGACTTGTCATCACTGTGCAGTTGGAAGGGCACCAGAAACTCTTCAGGACATTAAGCTATAGTGAACATAGTGGATGGCTAAAAAGTAGTTGCTAAATCCTGATTGGTGCGCAGATGTACGTGCCATCACCGTTTTCGCCTAATTCAAACTAATGAGAAGAGCATCGATATGTTTTATCAGTGTGGTATCAATCGTTTCATCTAACTCAAAATAAAAAGAAAGTGAATAAATGTCTTTCCCAAAAACCCTTCCTTAAACAAAATCCTCAAACAGATCCTTCTTCCCATCTATTAACAAATGCTGGTCACATTTATGCATAACATCACATTTAATTCTGAAGCCACATCTTCATCAATCTTCCATTCCCTCCTCTCACCTAAATAACACTGCATCTCCACGCTGTCGATCCAAACAATGCACCGAGCCCTTGTGACTGCTCCTCCTCGGCAGTGATTAATGCAAATAGCACACCGCAATCTTAACATGCGGCGAGGCTTTGAGAAAGGCAGATAACAGCCTCATAATTTGACTAATTACCTCTAGATGTGTTGCGTCTTTGGGCTAAATGGCAGTGAAATGCCACTGGGACAGAGGCTGGTCTATCTTACTGCCACTGTAAACAGGATTTGGCGAAAAGGGCAATGGGCTGCGTTCAATAGATGCAGTGTCCCTTTTTAATCTGGACCCTTTTAAGTTGAGGGTCTGAGGACTTTCTTGAAGTGTAATCAGTGGGACTCAGAGTTAGACTCTGCTAATTAGTTAACAGCCAAACGACCACCCAGGGGTGTTCAGGAAGACGGGTGCTGGGGGTCCGGTCAATGCTTCTTCTGGTCGTTTTCCTTCCCCCTGCTCTTTTCTTCGCGACATCACTACGTTTCTTCTGCGCCTCCTGTCATCATGGAGTCTTTCTCAGCCTCATTTTGTTGTTTTTCCACGTCCTTCTTCCCCCTGCCCCCTTCACTTTCCTTCTCCTCTCCCCTCTCCTCCTCTCTCACAGATTCTCTGCCTCCCTCTCCTCCTCCTCCTCCTCCTCCTCTCTTTATCTTTTTTTTTTCAGCTGATGACATTTGAAGCCAATTAGGTGTTTGTATGCATGTGAAGCTGTCTCAAGACAGGGCATGGGGACATTCCTTTAAGCTATCAAAGATTACAGAGGAAAGGCACCGGGGAGACCTGTCGCGCTAAACAAAGATCAACACTATTAGCCTGATCAACAGAAGAACTCATCTTCAAG
Organism: Nannoperca australis; assembly: GCA_036023655.1. Classification (NCBI taxonomy): domain Eukaryota; kingdom Metazoa; phylum Chordata; class Actinopteri; order Centrarchiformes; family Percichthyidae; genus Nannoperca; species Nannoperca australis. The sequence goes on from JAVQJD010049668.1 coordinate 25,731, forward strand.
AAATTCTTCATATGAAAATGTGTGTGTGTGTGTGTGTGTGTGTGTGTGTGTGTGTGTGTGTGTGTGTGTGTGTGTGTGGACTTGTCTAAAGGGGTGGGCTGGATAATGTGTGTATATTGAGGCACAAAGGACCGACTGGCTGCCTCCGAACTGTATGACTCATCCTCATTGCAACTCATGGACTGCAATCCCCCCCCCAAAAAAACTTAACTTGCATTAGTTTCCTTCCTCCACCATTACACCACAGAGCAACATACATTATGTTCTCTGTTCCTCTGGTTACGTGACATATAAATTGCCAAGACTGCAAAGTATATGAATGTCCATGTCTGCCAATTTTAACATAATTCATGATGACTCATTAACTGGAGCAACATATTTTCTTTGAAAAAAAAACATGTGGAATAAATCTGTTAAATCCTTTTCTGTGCTCTCATTCACAATGCCTGCATATATTTGTACTTTTGCAACAACCTTCAGATTTTTAAGAGAAAAATAAAGACGTAAGAACATCCTCCGTTTCTTGTTTAGCAGTGTTTAAGCGCTAAATGCTCTCATGGAGCGTCATGTGCATGTACGTCTTACTTGCAGAATCCCACAAACGCACACAGATGTGCAAATGTGTCGAAGCTACGACATGTCTCCCTCTCCGAGCTCCATCTGGGCAAGAATATGAAAAACGCTGCTGCACAACCTGTATTTCTCTTGAGCTGAAAGTGCCTCTCACCGCTCTGTGTGGGGGTTGCAGCGTTGCTGTGGTGCATTCACACATCTCTAGCCAGTCCCCCCTGTTAGAGAGCCCATTAGTGGCTCTGTGTGGCCAGACCCTGCCTTTGGAGAGCCAGAGAGAGAAAGAGGGAGGGAGGGAGGGGAGTACGGTTGAGGCAATGGGCGAAGAAGTAAGCAGATGACAAATAATAAGCAGGAAGACAGGAAAACAAGAGGAGACGGAGGTAGACAGTGAAGAAATGAAACAGAGAAAGACAAATGCAGCCCAGACCAGATTGCTTAGTGTGACCCGTGTATGGAACTTTGGTCATGTGATAACAGGTGGTCGTATATGGGGGGAAATCATAACCCTTATCTCTGTTCAAAGATGGTTTTTGGGGTCAAGTGTGAATGGTCTTTAAGCCAGTCTATGCTAGAGCTGTCACTTTTTAATGGAAATTCACACCACAGTTCTGCTACACGCATAATCATGGCGAGATGTAATGTAAGAAGGCATTCGACCCCATGGACGGAGAAAATCAGCAGCAGAGGCGCCGAGAACGAACAGAGCAACGTCACTTCTACAATAAGGATTAGGCTACGTGGGTTGTGGTTAAATTAAATTTAACTAATCACTGATTACACATTAGTTCAAACTTAAAAGTGACAAAAGTGACAGTCAGTGCTGTGACTGGTTTTAGTTTGGTAAAAGGAGTGGATGATAAGGACCCTGAGCAAGACTTAAGACCAGAGCAGACACTGCTAAAACATCAGAGACCAGCAGATACATCCCAGTGAGACCAGTCTTCAAGTCAAGCAGTCAGCACTTGAACACCTAAAGATGTCTGTTGCTGCACCACAAAAACCGGAACTGCCCAGTGAGTAAAACTGGGCAGAGAATGAAAACAGACAACATAAGCTGTCTGTGAACACCAGACCACAATCTGAAGGGGTCAAAGGTCAACGTGCAGGAGTTACCATGTTCCATGCTCAGGTCACGTGATGGAAACTGAAGTATCTCATATCTACTGAAGGCTCCAGAAAAAGCTAGCTTAACTTGAGATTAGAGTTGAGGATTTGTTTTGTCACACTACTGCTTCCAAGGTCAATTTGATTTAACTGTCAGTAAAGGAAAATGTAGATTAGACCAAGAAACATGTTTAAACGTAAGTCTGTGAAAGGGAACAATGCGGTGCTGGAAAAAAAGAAAAACTTTTACACAGCTGGAGAGCAGCAAACCATTTTCCAGCAAATGCAACAGCTGCTACAGGAAGGAGCTGTCGTTAACTAAACGGTTCATACTGCGTTTCTCTATTTCAGGCCAGTACTGAGAAGGCAGCAGGGTTTGGGGCTTCAGGAAGGAGACATTTAACAGCTGGACAAATCTCCTCTGTCCCAGCTTGTTCTGTTTGAAAACCTGTGCAGAAGGCAAGCTGGTCACAGCCACTTAATGTGAGGGTGGGTGTGGGAGGTCAGGAATATCCTGTCACGATCAATACCAATGTGAGCTAAATGCACTGTACATGAGGTGCTGTATTTCCTCACTTTATGGGCATTAGTTGCCTCGTTCACTTTAATACTGTTTGGTCTCACTGAGCTCTCAATTATGATTATTATCTCAGATGAATGATGACGTCCAAACTGGAATTTTCTGCAGTCATTCTGATTAGAAAGAAATATCTGTACGTCAGGTGCAGACGTGTGTGTGTGGGGGGGGGGGGGATAAATCAAAATTGGGCCATTTCTAGTCAAAGTCCTAGACAGCGCCGGAAAAAGAGAGCCGGTCTCCAGAGACGCCTGAAGCCAGCTGCACTGAGGCACCGCCTGACGAACTCTGCCAGGGGTCGCCTGTATGACCTTCTTTCTGGACAACATCCGCCTCAATCCACAATCAAGCCGATGAGAAAGAAAGACAGCAAAGAAGTTTGAGAAGCACGCGGGAAGGCGAGTATCTCCAGCAGTCTGACAAACTATAGCACAGGGACCAACGGACAACGGAGAGGTGTGAATATTTCAAGAGGACAGCTGAGTACCGGCAGAATCACAAAGAGCCTTGTTTTAGGGGTGTGCTGTGGAAAACCTGTTTGTCTGAATTCTTTACATAAATAAAAAAAACTAAATGCAGTGAAGAGCAGCCAATTTCGATGTGCTCTAATAAAACACTCTTAACTCTTAACGCACAGTTTTGTTGAGGGCACATTGAAGAAAAACTACTCATCAAGTTAATTTGCTTAATTATTCAGCAGAGCCTTCCGTCTGAAAGGACATCTGTTACAGAGAGTGTGTGTGTGTGTGTGTGTGTGTGTGTGTGTGTGTGTTTGAGTGGGAGTAGAGTAGAAACAGATATGTTATCAAACGGGCTTACAAAAGGTTCTTACTAAACCTAACAAGCAGGTTTTAGTGATGATCTACTGCCCCCTTCTGGTTCATTTGTATCATTGCAAAAGCTCTGAACCAACAGATTGAAAAACAAAGTGCGGGTGTGTGTCGCCACCTGGCGAGCAACCGTGAAACAAAAGAAATGCTCTGATGGCAGAGTATTGGGTCACACACACACATCAAATATCACCTGACCCAGAGAAGCAAATTCAGCCGCACCAACATAAGTTGTGTGTGTGTGTGTGTGTGTGTGTGTGTGTGTGTGTGTGTGTGTGTGTGTGTGTGTGTGTGTGTTTGAATGGGTAAAGCACTTTGAATTGAAGCAATATATAAAACGATTTACCATTTGCCTTATCCCTTATAATATGCTATATAAACCTCTGCATACAGTACATCAAGAAAGACAAATATTAAATTTTTTTTAAAAAGGGTTGTCAAACCCGAAGAAGCTGGATGTAAAATAAGTTCTCTGGTAGAAAACAAATCTGTGTAAAACAGGAATAAACAATAACTTCTAGAGATCTTATAGATATGGAGTGTGGTGAGATTTTAACTTTTACAACACTAACTTATTTTTCTTTTTGCACTATAAACACATGACTGTAAAGCTTTTGTCAGATACTGTAAGCTGTGCTAGAAAGGTAAAGCCCTTGTCACAGACAGAGGTTAAAAATCATGAATTAAAGGACACGTTTGACATTTGCCGAGAGTTAGATGGGAAGTAACCTTCTCATGTATGTACAGTAAGAGTGGAGCAAGAGCCAGGAGGCTATTAGCTTAGCACAAAGACTAGACTAGACTTGAAAGTTGGTTTAGGTCTGGATAACAAAGTGCTGTAATGTGTAATGTGTACTGTAAACAGCAGGTCAAAGTAGTCATAGTGTTAATTACTATGGATGATTTTTATATTAATAAAAATGTGTGTAAAGGTGTAAGTTGCCCTGCAGTTACCCCTGTGTTCCCGCCATCCCCCATCACCTCCTTGTTAGTGTCGCAGTATACATCGTATGGTTCATCTAATGTGCTTGTTACTTAGAGCTCCAGCCTTTTTCTTTGAGCTGTCACACACGACTATGTGACGAACGAGATATTTTAAATCTTAATCTGATTTATCCACTTCATGAAAGCTGTTCTTAACAGGTGGTGTCTTTTTTCTCAATATAGTTTGTTAAGAATAAAGAGAAGAACTGAACCACTGTGGCTGAACATATGAAGAACAGTGCCACCTACAGACGCTCAAACACTACTGGCCACAGTGTGTATTTAGTAAGTCATTTCTAGGACAGGCAGTGGATTAACACCACAGCGAAGACTGACCAGCATATAAATGTCATGACAATTTTAAAAAATGCGTTACGGTTTGAAGGATCTGCCTTTAGATTAAAACTTTATGAATGCTGAGTTAAATATATTAATGTTTTCTGACCGAAATCAGAAAATCAGGTTGCATTTTTGTTACATCCTTCCATTCCAACATCATAAAACTACAGATGACGGCTGTCTTCTTTTTATAGCCCATAAATAAAGACATGATGCTAATGTGTATGATGGTTTTGGTCTCATTCAAAGATATATTAAAAATATCATAACCATATACATAATCTTAGTATTAGTGTAAGTATTAGTGTAGTATGTGGATGTATGGATTATAATCTTTTAGAATATCTACATCACTGGCACAAACATAAATAACTATATACTATGGACACTATATTTCTGTATGCTGTGGTAATATATACAATATTTGGGATATGACATAATCATCTCACTGATGAGATGATTACTGTGTCTACTAATGTGCCTACATCATAGTATTTTACATCATCAAAATTTAAATATCATTGATTTTATTTTGTTCTCACCTTATATTCTTTGATATTAGGTTTGTTCTTTCACCTGGTTTTCATCCCTGTCAGTGTAGTCCCTGCCTTTACTATACACTGTACAGTGAAGACTAAACTAATACGCATGCACACATAATGTAACGCAGCTGTTTTCCACTCCTGCTCTATATCTCGTCTCATCTCAGAACCCCTCGCAACAGTTCTCCTGCTCTGAATTCATTAAACAAATGGCATAATACATCTCACTCATGTTACGTATACACATCTTACAGAACCACGGGCAGGATAATGAGGTAATTGTTGGTTGGCACTGAATATAATAGGATGTAAACAAGCATCTTTCCCCGGCTTCATTTACACCCTATTTATATGTTTTGGCTCATTTACTACAAAATCTAAATAGTTTAGAGTAGAGTCCGGTTGGAGACCTTGGTTGCATACATTCTCTGTCCTCTCATTTCCTGTCATCTCTCTATTATTTACTGTCTAACACAACCACAAAATGTAGCCCCAAAAAACCTTTATGATAATGAAATAAGTAAGACTGACTCAGATAAATTATACATAAGGGGTGAATAAGGGTTCCCTATAATGTATTATCTACCTCATCTTCTATCTATCTCTTAATATCATGTTGAAATGAACTGAAGGCAATCAGCTAATCAGTCAAAAAACGTCAAAAACAAAGTGTCAAAACAAATGTTAAATACTTGAAACTTATATATGATTTTTATTTTAGGGTAAAACCACCAGAATGATCCTCAAGTTTGAACCAATCATCTAGTTTGTTACATTGTTGCCGGCATGTATTTTTATGTACTTATATAGTATGTAGTTATATGTACAGTACAAAACAAATCCTACAGAGTGAGATTATTACCCACAATAAACATTAAGTTTTATTTTGTTTCTGTCAAATCACCTGCAGCAAGAAATTGAGCTTTCTACCAGGGACAAAAAAACGCTCAAAAAAGACTTCTTATAAACACTGTCTTTGTTAGCTCGCTGGACAGGAAATCTCAAGCTATGAAGACATTTTAAAAACTTAATTTCAAATGAATTGGGAATGGAATTTCATGCATAATCCTAATAAAAGGTGATAACTCAAAAGGACACCAGTATTTTCCTTTAAAGACATTCGCAGGCAGGTGTTTCTACAGATGTGTGTGAGGACCCTTACCGAGCTGGTGGGCCTTCCTGAGGCAGGACAGGGAGGCGTTGAGTCGGGCGCATTCCTCCTCATTGGCACCAAACTTCTGCAGCAGCTCACACACCTGCTCCTCGCTCAGTTCCAGCAGGCCCTCCAGGGTCACCTCGCCTGGGCTCATGTCCTACAAAACACACACAGACACACGCACATCGTTGAGGTCTCGCATTAACACATGAAATACTTTACAGCCTTAAATGACAATGAAAAGAAGCTCCTTTTTTGTGATTATGTTTTGTTGTCGGTTAAGAGTGGAAACGTTTTAAGCCTGGGTGATCCTGAGGTTGAACAAACAAAGCTGCAACCACGATGGCTGAATGTGACGGGCTGAAACACCTGCCAATCAAGAGAAATCAGCAGCTTTAATGGCTCATTGATAAAACAGTTGTTCTCCAGAATGCCACCAAAACATATATCAGAAGACATGATATTAACTATTTAAAGCATAACTGTAAAAAAAAAACATGGTTGACATTTGTATTTAAAGAGACAAAGTTGATGGGTTTTCTTGAAGCCAGCATCTAGTGGCCATCAGAGAAACTGCAGCTTAAAACACTCGTGTGGCTTGAACACTCAGCATTGGGGGCTGCCTCTGCTGCTGCTGCTGCTGCTGCTTGATATAGAAAAGACTAAATGATAAAGACAAAAAGGTGACGTTAAATCATATGATACAGCCATCAGATCTCAGCTCAATCGCACGCATAAGGGAGACTTTGTTAGACAGCACCCTCTGCTTAAATAAAAAATCTGGCATCTGATCATGTACAGATTGGGCGACAATTAAATCTTACATCCCCACGTTGTAATGCTGGAAGATACCTGTAAGATGAGAGTCTGTTTACCTGTGTGACCTCTTTCCTCAAGTTGACGATACGGAACCAGTGGCCAAGGCGAGGGAAGTCCTCCAGCTCGGTGCTGCGCTCCTCTAAGGCCACTTTGCACTTACAGGACAGCTGGCGGCTGAAGTATTTCACCAACTTCCCCTGGAGACAAGAGGGACAAATACAGTGATGGAGGGCTGTCGTTACTGCTGATGACAATGCACCTTTGCACATATACAAATGAAATTAACTTAATTTAAACAACTTTCCTGCACAACACCAAAACAGAAACAAATCTGCAAAAGTGAAAACATGAAAATGCCTTTTATTAGCAGAGCTTTAAAAAAATACACCGACTTGTTTCACTTTTAACACACCAACATGAAATATACACTTTGGTCTATACTGGTCTATAAGGTGGGTATTTAATCCTATAAATCCTGTAGGAAAGGAATAAAGATTCAAAGACAGTGAAGAGTCAGAAATACTTTATTTTTCCTATAACTTGCCACCTCTTCTGTAGAAACTCTTAATGGCCCCACAGATCAAAGTTATTTGAAATATGACATTTAAAATGATGCAGAGGAGAGCCATCTGCCTTCCTTAAGTCACAGGAGTCGGTCTTCAGGAGCTGGTCTCATTGGACGCATTTAAAGTGACTCTAAATGGCTTGGCCGGGTTCATCCGGAGGCTTCATCCGGGTGTAGGTGTTTTAAATGTTTTGAAAGAATGATTTGATATATTGATTATAATTCTTTATATTCTTTCATTTGTTCTTGTTTCGTGTTTGTTTTACGTCTGCAACTGTGTCATTTGTGCTGCTGCCAACAAATAGATTGTTAATCTCAAAGAGTCTTTTACTCCTGGTTAAATAGAAAGCACAGTGATGTTATTTTCCTGACAGACAGTCAAAGATAAACACCAGGTTTACCGGAAAGTCACTAAAATCCGTGGACAAATCTGGAAAAACCTCCTGTTCCCTCAACCACCACCACTAAGATCACTCAGTGCCTGTTTGCTCCAGTGGAGCTGCTCAGTGGCTAGTGGTTGAAAACTGTGGTTATACTGGTAAACTCCTACAGACTCATATCAAAGTATAGGTACATGGGTGCAAGCAACAGCTGTTCTACTGGCAGGATAGCCTCATCCACATCTGTAGACAGTAAACCAGCAACTGACCACAGACCTGCATTCACTGCCTTCTGGGGTTCAACTGAATACTGATGTGACATTGATGCAAAATACATATACAAAAAAAACCACTGAAGTTTTAACGGTTTGAAAAGCTTGCTTGTGTTACAATGAAACCACAACACCATGCAGATTATATATGTGAACATTTTATGTACAGTTTCAACTTTGGAAGAAATCTCTCCCCGGTGAGATCAGTAGATCACCCTGACTTTGTTTCAGATATATCATATTCACCTGATTTTAAATAATAAATTCATTTTAACCTTCTTAGTTTTCTCATCATTTTTTTGGTTTGTATATTGTTGTATTTGCCAGATTTTGTATTATTTTGTCTGCAACTTTTTATGCTGCCATGATGGCGTTCTTTTCCACTTCAATGGGACTTAATCAATAAAATAAACTTTTATTTTTCATTGTTATTTAAAAAATGAATTAATAAAAATTTGTCGTTTTAAGCCCCTGTAACCAAACATTTACATAATGCCCGAAGATACTGAATTCCACCAGCTCGCACTTACCTCTTTATATCTATATTCACAAACAAATCATAATAAAATACAGTTAAAAAGTACCAAGAGAATCACTCTATACTTTTAAAAACGTTCCTGCGCAATGACTCCTCTCAGTTTATCCTTAAATAAACCGGGCATTATTTACACATCTGGAACACGGACGCTTTCTTTTCTTTTTGACTCTTGAATGTAACTTTTCTGGCTCTGGTCTTAGTCAAGCAAACTTCACCAGACCTGGTGTTGAATCTGCTTTATTATTAATGCAACCATAACGAACAGGCTTCCTGTGGTGTCCCTACCGAAGATGTCAGAGGGGAAACATCACGTCCCTGACTAACTAAACTTTTACTGATTTAAGGAGACGATTCTCACTTTCTGATTGATACATTTTGTCATTTCAAAACTGCATTTCCCTCGGGATTTATTTCTCCGGGGGCGGGATGCACACTAATAATTAACGCGATTATCAAAGTATTACATCCTTTGAGGACATAATCAGTGAAACCATAACACTATTAACACATATGAGTCAATCTTTAAATTATGCTGCCACGTGAACATCATCTACTTCCATTCAGTTCACATTGTGTCTGGAGTGAGGAGTCAGGAGTGTGTCTCTTTACATAGATAGCAACATGATGAGCATGCGAGAGAAAGGAGAGACCATAAAACCATAAACATGAAATGAAAAGGATGACAGCAGGAGACTTATTTTGAAGAAATGAAACCAACTGTTGAATAAACCCACCAGGTTATTGTTTGAATCATGTAAATGCTTTCATCAATTTCTTACTATACCACAGTTATTTGAAGTAATAGGTGATTATTTGAAGCTGTCACGTTCATGTGTAAAGAGCATCCAAATATTCAGATATTTTCCGTCACAGTTCTATTAATGATATATTCTGGTAGGTTCTCATTTTTTATTTTACTCGTATTTTTGCATTTAATAGTGCGTTCTTTTCCTGGCCTTTGATTATATGGCACACACCAGGACCCTGTTTCTGACAGAGATTAGATGTGATCAGAAATCCACTTCTGCTCCTCAGCAGGGTACATGTTGGCACATTTGGCACAGGCACTACAGGGCTTCAAATGTATGCAAAGGGCCAATGCATACATACAAAACAGTCTGCCATACTTATCACATACATGTACTGCATGCAAACAAGGCAGCTTGGAATTCAGGACAACAAAAAGGCATCCCCTTTTCAAAATACTAGAGAACAGAAATGCTGCACAGAATAAAACAGAAATAAAAAGAACTGCATCATTTATACTTAAAGCAACATGCAAGACACACGTCGCTTCTAGCAAAAATCTCATGAATTACATCATGACAGAAGTCCTTACATCCAGTGGTGGAAAGTAACTATGTACATTTACTGTCCCCCTCTCTCTTTCTTTCTCTCTCTCTCTCTCTCTCTATATATATATATTTTTTTTTTTTTTTTTTTTTT
>JAVQJD010049677.1:0-10891 GCA_036023655.1 Nannoperca australis
TGTGTGTGTGTGTGTGTGTGGGGTGGGGGTGGGGGGGTGCGTGAATAGCTTGCTACATTGCAGCCGGCTTTAACCTACACATCAAGGTCTTTCCTTTTGATTAGCCCCTGAGGCAGGCGTCTCCCTGTCAATTTGAAAGTTTATAAAGTTCTTCCTCCATTTTGTGTCTTTAAAAGCTGTCACTGTTAGTTTGGTTATCACTGATAACATTTTTTTTTTTAGTAATTTGATGCTGCAAAAGCTGTGAACTCACTAGATATACTAGATGCCCTGACACACTATATTAAAAAAACATGTTTAAAGCCTCTTTTTCATCAGAACTAGTATGCTAATTAATACTATAGTACTATTTGTGTGTTTTCTCAGCTCACTCACAACACCAGACTTTATTTAATTAAAATGAAATTGCCGCAATCAGATTCAGATCACACTTTTCTAATCAACTTCGGTAAACTTTGTAAATCCGTGCCTGAGATCAGTGCTAGCAATCTGTCACTTCATTTAAATTATGGCTAATTATTGACAAATCAATAATTGTGTGTCTCAGCAGTAGTTTGAGCAGGCTGAAAGTGGCTAATTTTAGCTTGATCGTGTATAATGAAAATGTTTTAGGTTGTTCAGTGAGCGCTCACTATTTGCTTGAGTCTGAATCCGCCCCATGACTTTTGAAGCTTTATACTTTTTCTTTTTCCTTTCTGCTTGTATAATGTTAAAACGGAGAAATGCAGCAAAAACATTTCAAAAGAATTTGATCATTTTAAAACAGAAATGTTTGAGTCCAATAAATGGTAAACATTTAATTTAAGCCAAACACGGTTCCCGTCTTTTCTTTGTAAGTGTGATTTAAATGAGAACATCTTAAGGAAAGTCAGTGTGCTGAGCCTGGCGAAAATGAGTTTTTATCTCATTTATAAGCACAGTTGATGTCTTTTGTAGTGGCCTGCAAGAGAGACTACTGCTTATTCAGTTAATCAAAGTTAAAAGACAGGACATAAGAAAGCAGGGGAGACAGCAAACGGGCGATGATTCCTGCATTTTTAAATGAGTGAAAGAGGACTTCTTCTGGACGGAGTTTAGGTCCAAGTCTTGTTTTGTCTTTCCAGGCACAGAAGCAACTGGGATATGTTTTGATCAGTGTCACAGTGGGTCAGTGGACAGGCCTGCATATCACAGACGTCTTCCTGCTGGGTTACGCTACCATCTTTTTACGTGCGTGTGTGTACACTACATGCGTGTGTGTTTGACGGCAAATGAGGGGAAGATCCCACAGAGACGGAGCAGACAAACTCTAGTCATTATCCTCTGGGAGGCTGAGCCTGACATGGGCACTGCTGCACGTACCGCACACATGCACGCTGTCCAGACACTCTCTAGTCATTTATCCGCACTCTCAGATGCAAATACATACACAACCCACACACGCACGCACCGCCTGCGTGCCCGGTGGGGTTCTGAAGTCATTTAGCGCCAGTCACAGAGAGCGCCTGGCTCTGATGCTGATCACCGTCAGGGGCTGAGCTCACAGTGGAGAGAGGGGGAGAAAGAGGAGAAGAGAAGCAGACGGAAAATGAGAGACCAGGACGAGAGAAACAGATTTGGAAAATCTGAGCAGAGAAGTGCAGGATAGACGAGTGTAAGGAGTGAAAATACCTGAAGAGAGAAAGAGAGAGAGATAAAAAGAGCAGGTGAAGGATATACAGGGTTGTGAAAACGGCAGACGAGATTTAGGAAAACATAAAGAGATGGCTGGTTGCAGCAGCATGTCCGAGCACAGATGTATGTGGAGCTGCAGCAAGGTCGGGGATCTGGCCGGCTGCGAGTCGAGACCTTTTAAACTTTAAATGCAGTTGTTTTCCCCTTCAGCAAGCCCAACCACTGAGGTGCACACACACACACTCGCATGTATGTATCCAGAGCCCTGCTGTGGAGTACAGACATAGCAGGCTTTAGGTCTAATACCCAGGGAGTTATTCCTAAAGATGCAAGCTGCCTGTCAGACAGAGAGAGACCGAGAGTAACAGAAGAAAAGCGAGAGCAAAGAAAGAGGCAGAATCAGAGACTGGAGCAAAACTGTTTTCCAGAGTGATTGAGAAGGAGATTTGGAAACCTTCTGTTTTAAAAGGGCATTTTGTTCTCGCTTGATACTCGTAGACAGTCTCTGCGTACCCTGTGTGCACATGTCAACAGTAACTTACACAGAAATGTATCCGCATCGGTCTTATCAATTTATTACTAAATTAGATTTTTGTAATCTTACCTATTCAAATGTTTTTGGTTAGCTGCTGTTGTTGTTGTTATTGTTGTTAGTTGTTGAACTCCCTGACAGCCGAGGGAGGGAGTAGGCCAGGATAGGAGGACTCAGCTGCCATGCTGTCAGACTTTCTCCAAAATGACCCGGTGCATTAAGATTGACTGTCCTTCTCCTGCGCCATTCACTTACACTTTTAATAACCCTCTCTTGTGCTGAGCTAATAATTTAGGTTGGTGGACTGCTCAGTCGTTGATCCGTGGCTACAAGTGGGTAAAGTAGCAGGTGGGAGGTTTGACTGATGACTTGTCATGTCTGCTGTCCGTCAGAGGCCACTTTACAGATTAATAAGTGCCGTGCTGAAACAGAGCTTTTCTTACAGTGGCACAATTTGCTATTTGGTAACATTTAAAATCCACCTAACTTGATTATTTGATGTATTAATGTCCTCTTATAACCAACGAAGGGTCCCACTTCTTTTTAAACCATAAATTTAATGACAAATATAATACATGGCTTAAAAGAGAGGCGGACCATAGCCTTTGCCCTGTTATCGCTGTATAGGCTTACCTATTTTAAACTACTTAAATATAAAAAATATAAAATAAAAAAATGTAAATACTTAAAAATAATAAAACCTACTGTTGAGTTGCTACTGGAAAATAGTAAACAGAATGTTATTATATAATATAATCTATTAATACTAAGATCATTTTGGGTAAGCCACAAGGTTTGTAAGGTGTAAATACAATAGAGCACCATTTTTTTGACCATGATACTGAGAGGTGTTTGTGATCTTCTGTCCCTCTCATTCATGTAGATGGAGAGTGGACAGAGTGATGCAGGGCAGCTTTGGACCCTCACAGGGATGGTGTAGCCAGACTCCATTGTGTGCTGTTTCTGAGTGTAATGTGCACGTTTGATTCCCTGTTGATGGCGCACTAGAAGATAAGGGGAAAGAGAAAATTGTTTTCATCAAGTTTTGATAAGTCCATTCTCAAAGAGAACCCCTATTGACAACACTGATATGCTGATAATAAATCTGTATCTGTTGCCGATCTGAATGCACAATGACTTTTGCAAAGCCAGTGAATGAAAGCAGTTTCAAACCCATGATTGATTTCTTTTTTCTTTTACCTTCAGTTTTATTCTTGATTGAACAGGAGTCATGCTGGTACAAAGATCACAGCAGCTAAGCTACTCTGCCGGCACATAACAATACAAACAAACTGAAAGAAAATACAAGGACAAAGAATTGTGCTGAAGAACAAAAAACACAGATAGACGGATATCTAGAGACTGTCAGATAGAGTGGTAGATGTGAAAGGCCATGAGAATCACTGGACATAGAAATACAAAGGAGAAAGAGGAGCGGGCAGCTAAAGCGGGACAAGAGAGCACCGCGAGAGAAGAAACAATTCGGTCTAAAGTGAAAGCTGAGATTAAATGTTGGCGACAGATGCTGGAGATTGGTAAAGTAAGTAAGTAAACGGACGAGAAAAAATGAGTAAGAGTTTAAGAAAAGGACAGATGAACCCTGTGATGAGGACAGATAGTGCAGAGCTGGAGAGATCAAGAACATAAACCAGAGAAAGTATCGAGAGAACAAAAAAAATGAGAAGAAAATATAGAGAATATTTGAGTAGTCAGGGGAAGAAACAAAGAGCTGGGGTATGAAAACACGATGGCGAACACTGAGCAGTGGAGAAAGTGAGCATCAAATGATGAAGATTAGGAGGTGTACAGCTGAAGAACAGAGGTGGAGGCAGACGAGGGATGATGGGAGATGGGGCAGGAGCGCCAGTGAAAGAGAAAGATGGAGGAGAAAGACTTGGAACAGATGGGGGGGCGAGGAGAGAAAGAGGAGGCTGGAAGCTTGTGTCAGAGGGGAGCGGGATAAAAAAAGAAAAGGGTGGATACCACGAGGAGATAAGTGGTTATGGAGGAAGTGTTCGAGATGGACAGAGGAAGAAAAGATGCAGAGAGAGGAAAAGAGATGACAGGCCCCTCAGCAGTCAACACTAATGAAGAAAAACGAGGGGCTTCAGCGGCTTTCTCGACCTGCTACTGACCACACACACACTTGACACAGAATGTATGAAACGGACAATTAGTCGAACTCCACATTCACCTCGTTGCTATGCATGAATAAATATTGCAAAGTGTCTTGTAGCTTTCTTTAAACTAGGCTTAATTAAGAAACATATTTGAGAAACCGTCTGAGATTAGAAAGACAGGCATGGGAGTTTCACACCAAGCTTCTAAATAAGTGTAGGTTGTTTAATTGGGGCTAAAGTCTTGCAGTATTTTCTTTATTCTCTTTCAAAGTGCAGAACTTTTCTACAAAGTTGATGTACCACGGAGCAAATCATACTTTTTATCATTTGACAGTGTGCTTTAACCGCTGTGACTTTCTGCCCACTGGAGAAAACAAGAATAAAACTTACAAGTAGAAAAAAAAAAAAATCTTAACAAAAATGATCAATAGTGGTTTTTCACGTTTCTTTTTTTTTGTTTTTTTTTTTTTGCAAAGGTGTTGAATTGATTTTAAAAAGGTGACATTCATTTGGAGCACATTTTTGTCAGATTCTTGTTTCTGTTCTGCTTTCAGTTGAAGGTCTGTTTGTGCCTCATTAGCTGTGACTGCCTACAGACAAGAAGGAAAAAAGAAAAAGCTTTACGGAATCCTTGAACTTTTTACCTGCTGCAGCTCAGTGTTGAACAAAAGTTGATGAAGACTCACCAGAACACAGTGGCATAATGCACAGATCAGTAATGAAGGTCTATTGACTGTGTGTGTGTGTGTGTGTGTGTGTGTGTGTGTGGAAGTGTACCAATGAAGGTGTTTATCATTAATTATTTTGCTTGTGTTGTGGTGACCTGTTTCTGTGGACGAAATGAATATAGCTGTAGCAAACAATTTTTCCCAATATATAAACAGCGATTGGAACTTGTGTACATGGTCATTTTCTCCAGTGCAGCACCATGAACGCATCATACAGACAGAAGAAAGTAGTCAAGGTGCGGTAGATGGTTGCGCCAATCCGGGATAACATTGCTGTTTTCAGGGAGCTTTCAGTGGTAAATTACTATGTGGTATATGCTGCCAGTGTGGGGCCTCACATAAACAACAATGAAAGCATTACGGCTGTCATGGTTTAAATTGTCAAACTAAATCAAATACATTTCCCACGCTGAAAAGGTTGTGACAACATTTGAATGCAGGTGTTTTAATGCACGTCATATTGTGTCAGTGTGGTGCGCTTTAAACACACGGGTCGTAACATCGTCTTACATTATTGTCTATATCATTATTAATTGAACCCTTCGGCAACTGAACAAGTTTCCGCCCGGCTTTCTTTGAACTAATTCGACACCTGAAGCCAATGTATTGACTGTACAGATTTTAGCTGTGTGTGTTTGTGTTTGTGTGTGTGTGTGTGTGTGTGTGTGTTTACAGCTCACACTCTGATCTCTAAACTTAATGGGACGATGCAGTAGAGTGTGAGTGTTCAGGATGGGAATATTTTTGCTTTCCAATCGAGTCAGAGCTGTGATGAGTTACTTCAAGCGTGGTTGATTCTTACAAGAAGTGTTGACTGAAAACATAATGAAGGCTGCTCGTAGCTGGAGAGAGATTAATGCAAGAGAAAGCAAAAAACCTTGAGAAAGTGGAAAGCAAAATACTAGTATTTAAGTGGGCTTGTTGCAGTAATGTGTGTTTGTTTCCATTTGATTGGGGGGAGTTTATGGCATATGTTCGACAAATTCACAGGAGAAAAGACGATCTGCAGAAGCAAATAAAGGATGTTCAGTTTTTTATACTTTGAATTTCTCAGTCATGACCATAATTACCGTGTGTGTGTGTGTGTGTGTGTGTGTGTGTGTGTGTGTGTGTTTCTGGCCTATTGGAAAAACAGACACATTTATTATTAGGGATTTAGGGTGCTGCAGGAGTCCTAAAACCCTGAAATGAGTTAGCATGTTTGCTTTTCCAGTTCCCTCACCTGGAAGTCGATGGGTTTCTTGAATTGGTCTTTTGGTTCGTTGCCTGAAATAAGGTCTGTGTTAAACTCAAGCTTATGAGATTTTTCACATTTTGTTTTGCAACATAAAATCCGTCAGTGAATACCCCACTCATGAATGTTGAGGCTTTTACGTGTCTTAAAAAAAGGCTGTTGCTAACAAGTGGCTAAATGAGACTACAGAGGTTGTCGGGGACATTAAATGTCATCACACCGAACACAGAAACTCATCTACTCACTCGTCCGCCTTGACAGCCTCGTTGGGTTTATACTCTGGTGTAGTTCAATAGCTTTTCACTTCCGGGGATTGCATTTACGCTTAAAAAATGATCAAAGTGGTGATCGTTTGTGAACTCTATACTGCTGAACAAAATGTGTAAGTATCATAAACTTTTGTTAGCCACAGAGCTTTTTTTTCTACAATAATCATGCAATAATAAAAATGGACGAATCTCATTGGCTTTTTGTGGCGGGAACCAGGGCGATGCTAACTTCCAGGTTGGATTACAAACATACCTCATCCCTGCAGCTCTCTATATGAGTAGAGTTCAGGACAGACATCAATGTGTATCAATGTCAGTGTAAACGGCAACATAACATTACTAGCCTAGTTTACTGTCAATAGGCCAAGCCATAGTAAACTTTTACAGCCCCCTCTGCTGGATCACAAGGCTAACTACTTCAAACGGTCTAATGTGCTTATAAACTGTACATTCTGAATTTTCAGCCCTAACACACACACACACACACACACACACACACACACACACACACAGCAGCTACAAGAACTCATGAACAGACAAAAGAAAGGCTTGAAGGCAAGAAACAAATTTTTGAAATGCTGAGATGTCTCTTAAATTTTTTTATTTATTCTCTACTTTGTCAAAAGTGTCTGTACGAATAATAACATTTCTTAAACATTTACTATCTTTAAGAGGACACTTTGCCTCCCTGCTTGTCAAAGTGCCCGTAATGAAGGAGGTTTATTCTGTGAGGAAGCTGAGGGAACGTGTCCATGTGTTCCTGTATATGGTTACTTGAACATACATTGACACGTGCATACACAACACACATACCCGAGTTTACTTAGATCAGTGCCGAGGGTTTGCAGAAAGTTTTCGTCAGTTGCTTTGTCTGATTGTTCGCAAGTTTGTTTTTGCGGTATCCTCTTTTTATTTATCTTTAATAAATCTTCCTTCATCTGTCAATTTAGTTTTTCTGCCTCTGATTTCTTTAAACTAACACCTTTCATCTACCGTCTGCGTCTGCCGGCAACCCTTTTTTCCCCCCTTTCTGTTTACTACACTCTCTTTGTCTCTCGTTTTAATCCACCTTCTCCTATCTCTTTCTCTTTTTCTAAACTCATCTCTTTTTTTACTCTGCCACCTCCTTCATTTCTCTCACTGCTCTGCAGTTGACTTATTGATTTCATTTTCATACTGTTGGCAGTTGTTTACTCTGTCATAAACCATCAGCACTGCCTGCAAGCCAGCATTGATCATTGCACAGCCGATCACAACCAATCACCACCGAGCATCATTATCTGCTCTCGCTCTTTCTCTTTTGTTGTCGGTCTGTCTTGTATTGTGTGCTCTGTGGGTTATACTTTTTAATCTAGCGTTTCAGCACTCAACACAAGAATAACAACCCTGTACATTTAGGTGTTTTGGGTAGTGAATTAGCCTTCTCTTTTCTTTTTCTTTTTTCCCCATCAGACTCACTCTGATGGAGAGCAGAGGAAGAAAACCTCATCATAAAACGCTGATAAATTATTGTTACCTTACTGTTGGTGTTGCAATAAAGATTGGGCTTTTACTTTCCACGCGCCTGTGTTTGTGAATGTGCATACCTCCGCGACCCGTAGCCACTGTTTTGCTGCACGTGGAACTTTCTCTTACTTTCTCATTTTCTTTGAGACACATGCTGTGTCTGTCTGCCACCTCTCTTTCAGCCCCTCCCACCCCGGCCCATATTTCCCCGTCTTTTGTTGCACCGCAGTGTTCGATCGAACAACACATCAAGCCAAATCCAGAGCCTGTTTCCTCTTTCATCTGCCTCGTGGCACGCTTTCAAACGAAAAGGAGAATTGGGGGTGTGGAGACATGGAGGGAGGGCATGGAGTTGAGGGTACTCACAATTGCCTCCTGAGGGAGGCATTTCCACTAGCTTTTGTACCCCTTGCTCGCAGTACCCTGACCTTTCTGAACGCCACAACTGTCGGCTCGTGCCCCTACTCTCGTTCCCTCTTCCTGCGTTCTCCGATGGGGGGGGTCCAGATAACAATTCAGTACAGCCCTGTATTGTGTTCCATTGAAAACCACCTCGCCTGTTCGTCTTTTTTTTTTGCTGGGCACGTTTTACGCCAATATTCCGGTCAGCGTTTTATCACCCCCGCTCGCACACACTTAACAAGAGGTTTTGTGGAACCAAGACCACCAGCTGGGATAAGAGAGGAAGACAGCAGGGCTTTTAGGTGGGTTTTTTACTGGCTTTTGTTGCCTCAAAGCAGCCGCAACATTATCGGAACGGTCCACTTTGTACCAGCCTCTCTTTTGTGTCCTGTTGTCACTCAATCCATCTGTCTCTCCACCTCCTTTTTCTTATGAGTTGAGGCCTGCCTCTTCTTTGTGATTGCTCTCCAATTCACACCCTGCACTCCCAAAGAGATCGATTTTTTTTTTTCCTTTTCTGCCCTTTTTGTAAATAAATAAATACCACTGTGTTATTGTTTGCTCTCAGAGCTGTGTTGACAAGTTCACTTTCATGTGAAACTTTGAAATTGCTTTTTTTAGAGCTGTACTCCAGTTATTTACAATTCTTTGTCTAGCAAATGTGCGAAAGGCAGCTGCTTATTTGTGCCGTGCTTAAACGGTGATCTATGAACGTGTCATTTATGGTGTAAAAAAATCTTCATCTTCATCTGTCCTTCCAGTTGACTTCATTAAAAGTCTCTCAGTTTAGATGCTTCTGTTAATACACTTCCATGTAGTCACGCCCTCCAACTCCAATTTGATTACAAATGAACAAAAATGAACTTGAAGTAACAATCGCAATCACTGCCGCCATCTTCATGGGTTGATGGTCCCTCCACTTCCTCGTACCATTGAGGGTGAAAAGATTGCATTTAGCCTTAACTGTCACTCACTTATGCATTCAAAATCGCAAATGGAAGTACGTGAAACCGCAAAGGGACAGTAGCTCTACGGCCACGCTAGCAGCTCTGTTAGGCTGTACTTCGGTGCAGCTGTGCTTTGAGCTAACAGCTAATGTCAGCATGCTAACATGCCTATGTTAAGCAGATGTAATCTTCTTGTTCATGTATAATATGTTCACCATCTCAATTATGTGTGTATGCCAACAAACAAATTGTAATTATAAAAGTCAGGGGATCACCAAAGTAATTAGGATACATCATCAGGCCACTGTGGATATCTGTACAAAATTTCATGGCAGTCCATCTAATAGATGTGGACTTTTACGCAAATGAGAATCTCATGGTGCGGCCCAAGATGAAAAGTCAGCTGGTCATTAGGATTCATCATGCGGGAATCATAATCTGTTCAAACTCTGTGCCATTCCACCCAGTAGATTTTGTAATATGTCACTGGATAAGTGGAAACTTTGAGCTGCTGGTGACCCTAAATGAAAACTGAGGGTGAAATGACTTTAAAAAGGTCCATTGTGGCTTTTACTCAGTGCCGATCGAGCATTAGTTTAATAATAGATTATTCAGTCATTTATCAAGCAAAAATTCTAATCATGTTTCCTGCTTGTCAAATTTGACAATGTAAATTTAACTTTTTTTTGTGTGATTATGTGAAAAGTTAATAAGCAGATTAATTGATAATGAAAACATTCATTAGTTTCCCTCCTGCTTGCTGTATTTGTGATAGAAGTGGAGGAAGCTGAAGATGTAGGTACACTGAAATGAACTTTGTTAGTGGAGACAGCCTTTGCAGTACGTGTTCTCCTCCACATTCCCCTCCATCTCTACATCCCTACATCCCTCAGCAGTGGAGTGGTCAGGCCTATCAACCACAGAGCTTCAGCCTATCACCTGGGAGCCCCAATTGCTTGCCAGTCATCAGATAAAATGGATTTCCAATTGAGTCAAGGCTCCCAGGCTGGGTCGGGCAGAATGGAGAACAGGCAGACTTCTGCTGCTCCTGACTTTCTGTTTGTTATTTGTTTTTCTCTTTCTATCTCCTGCTGCGTTCGGCCCCTGTCCTCCTTCTTCTTCTCTCTCCACTCCCCTCGCTCGGTCTCTCTGATCTGCCGGTCGGAGCCACATGAAATGAAAATAGGCTTGTTGTAAAAGCCCAGATAACCGTGCGCTATCTGGGAGGCAGTGTGATGTAACCCCAGCAAGTCCTGTTAGACAGTGACTACTTTAACTCGTGATGAATCTCCAATTAGAGCAACATGTGGGAAATCCATCAGTTTCTTAGTGGGTGAGTCGTGAGGTGTTACAAGCTGGTTTCTTTCTAACAGTCTAGGTGCACAGATATCATTTTCAGAACCCGTCAGAATACTAATTACTTTTGCATTATTTATGCCATGGTCAGTGGTACACCAATAAACAATTATATTATTGTTTCTGCGAGCTGCATTAAATCAT
>JAVQJD010049679.1:0-13275 GCA_036023655.1 Nannoperca australis
TATCATTATTATTGGTAGTAGTAGCACATCAGTTCATGATATACCTTGAGATAATATCATTCTAGTGGACTTTCTGTTTTCTTGATGATGATCTACAAGGTGAATTATTTTAATGCAGCTTGAATGGTCATTTTGTCATTGGTAACAACCGAAGGCCCGCTTTGTTGTAATCGAATTATTGTTGCACGTGTTATAATAACAACAAATGAGTGAGAACTTTACAGGCTGTAAAGTCCTCACTCATAAAAATAGCTCAAGTCAGGTTGGTTTTCAGATTTTCTACAGGTCCACTGTCACAAACCAGGGCGTCTGATCGGAATTATTGATTAATAAATGAGTAGCTGTCTGTAGGCCCGATCTGCTTTGTTACATGGTTTTAATGCATTTCATGTAAACATAAGACAATTAAAAAATGATATTTCTTAAGGATGCATTGTCTACAAGAGGTTGGTCTAGCAGTAAATATAATTATTCTTATAATATTTAATATTATAATTAATATTTGTATATAATCAAATAATTGTATTTATTTTATTATATATATATATATATTACAATACTACCATTTAATCCAGTGAAAACAGGGCTCCATGTGATTTAAATTTAGCCGAATGTTCTCAATCTCATTTGTAAAATATTTAAAATAATAATAATTCCAATCGCCGTGTAGCTCCAGCTCCTGTGGTGTATCTGAAGGGGGTCGTCCCGTCCCGTCCGTTCCGTCCTACCTGATGTAGTCCCGTTTACAGTAAGTCTTCCCGTCCCTGACGAAGCACGTGCAAGACTCGTCCAGGTACTGGCTGCACTCGGCACATTTGAGACAGGCGGCGTGCCACTCCAGGTCCGGGGAGACCCGCAGGATGTACTGGTCGTGGATCTGGTTACCGCAGCCCACGCACAGAGACACCAGCCGCTTCTCTGGAAGACCAGCATGAGCAGGACACATCACACACACTGTTCACTACTGTCCGCTGACTCGAGTAGACTGAACTCATACTGGAGCAAATGGTCAAATACTAATAACAACAAGTATCATCATCACGATTATACCTATTATTATTATTAATATTATTATTACTATTATTATTATTAGAAATAGTAGTAGTAGTAATAGTAGTAGTAGTAGTAGTAGACTATTGTTTTTATAATAGCCTGAATAAAGATGTGTAACCTCCGCTGACTCAAACTTTCACTGACACAAAATGCAGTATTTTATGATACCAATGACTTTATTAGGCCAAGACAATGTGTTCCGTCTGCAGGCACCACAACACAACTAATTCAACTCTCAAGTTGGGATGAATTTAGTTCCAGAATCGTATCCCATCACCGAACAAGTTTCTTACTTTTCGGCGGATCCCCCATGTCTCCCATGTCCACAAAGTAAGGCGATGTTAGGTCCACTGTCACAGCGGGCTGCGGCGCCTGGAAGCCTGGATGTATCCTCCGCTGCCGGGCTGCCGAGCCAGGGGCTGTGCTGTCCGGCTCGGAGAGGGAGTGTGTGTATGTGTTTGTTGCCGGTGTGTGTGGAGCTCTGATCCTGACAAGCGGCGGGGCTGACGTAGGACAGCAGCACGTCATCTGCATGAGCAGCTGATTGGCTCTGCGGACCCTGACCAGCACGAACCACACACACACACACACACACACACACACGCGCGCACACACACACTGGCACACTTATTGCTGCATATCATTTGCTTTCCAGCTTTGCTTTGCTCTTTTCTGTTCTGTTAATTCTTTCTCTTCTTTT
The DNA here is from genome assembly GCA_036023655.1 of Nannoperca australis. Lineage (NCBI taxonomy): Eukaryota > Metazoa > Chordata > Actinopteri > Centrarchiformes > Percichthyidae > Nannoperca > Nannoperca australis. Next base: position 1,754 of record JAVQJD010049679.1, read on the forward strand.
TTTAGTGTGCTGTCGGTGCTGAGTGTGCTGTTGTACATGGTCGGCACATGGTCGTTGAAGTGTGTGTTTATCTCTTTTCTTTTTAAATTTTTAATCTTAACTGAACATACAGGAGGCCATAGAGAAAGATCCCCGGACATACACGCGTGGATGTGGTCATACAGGAGAAGCATTCGACTCTTAATCTTGAGACATGATGTCAAAAGAATATTCCGCCACAATATAACGCTTATATTTAGAAAGCACAGATTGCCTGTATCAACAGTCTAGTGTCGATACATACATACATACATACATACATACATACACAAGTTTTATATATATATATATATATATATATATATATATATATACATACATATATATATATATATAAAAAACTTGTATCGTCACAGTGGTAACTTTTCAGAAACTCAGAAAACAGCCGTGTTCACAGCTCAGTGACAGTGCGTGTTTTTAAAAGAGAGTACGTGGAAAAGCTAACCAGAACCGTATGGGGCCCAGAGGGACGTGTAACACTTAAACCTAACAAAAAATATCACTACAACTTGGACATGCGGGGTTTTCAGATGGTGCGAGCCCTAAATAAGAGCAGTGACAGGCCAGGAGCAGCTCTGACACACACACCAACACGCCCTCTTGTGTTAGTAACCGACTCCGGCCGTAAACACAGCGGCAGCAGACAGAGGACACCTCCACAAGTCTTTCCTGGACGTTTTAAAAAGAAGATGGAACTGGCGTGTATGTTTTTTAAGAACCTGGTGAAAAGTAGGAACACTGTAACTTTACGAACCCAATTCAAACTCGTGCCACGAGCAATCACTTTTCTTTGTTTGAGACAGCAGACATGTTAGGTTATGTGTTTTAAAACAAATGTAAGCATTCATTAGGTTATCAAAATACATTTGTATAAATTGATGCACAAAACGTATATTTCTTTTGTTTTGTTTTTATTGTGCAGCCATGAAACCATGCAGTCTATATGGGTTCATGTGTTTCAGTACTAGACAGATAGATAGACAGATAGAGATGTCTCACTATGTTGATATTAATAAGTGACTCAGTTTGGATTACACAGGATGATTCTGGGGACAGAGTTTATCCCCACTACAAACCTTCAGTGTCACTGCAGGAAGCTCTGTGCCCTTTATGCAAAACATTTACAGTGAAGCAGTAAAATTCCTGTTCAAATGTACAAAAGAAAATCACACAAGTAAAATGAGAAATTAGAAAATAAGTCTGAGACAAAGACATACAGAGTGCACCAGTTAAATTATAGGAATAAAATAGAATAAATTAAAAATCTGATCAAATATAGAATTCTGAGGCAGACTTGTGTACAGTAGAGATGAAATGAATAAACTGTATTGTACACAGGTTGTGCGGTAATGTACTAAACGAATATGCTAAATGAAAACCATTGATGCACAGGTAGGGACAAAATGTAGACCAGTAATGCACATAAATATATATATACTTTAATAGTGTTTAATAGTGTGAAAACAGTAGTCAGATAAATATGTATACTGTGATATGTGCAGGTCCTCCATGTGTCACCACCCTCTGTAGAGTTGCCATACTAGGAGGTGATGCAGCCAGTCAGGAGACTCACAATCTGTAGAAGTTGCAGAGTATCCTGGAGTCCATGTTGAGCCTCCACAGCCTGCGGAGGAAGAAGAGCCATTGTATGACTGTCTTTGTCATGTTGAGTGTGGTGCCTCAGCTCATAAAACACATTTAAGTGTGGAGTACCTCTTTAATGATGGTGTTGGAGCTGAGGGTGGCCACACAGTCGTACATGAACAGGGAGTACAGCCCTGAGGGGCGCCAGTGTTGAGAGTCAGGGTGGAGGATTGGGTGCTACCTGTTCGCACAGCTTGTGTTCTATCCATCAGGTGGATCCAATCACAGGGGGCAGTGTTGAGCCCAAGGTCTCTGAGCTTGAGGATGAGCTTGGAAGGCACATTGATACTGAATGCTAAACTATAGTCAATAAACAGCATTCTCACATAAATGTTCCTCTGGTCCAGATGGGAGAGGGCAGTGTGGAGGGCTAGGGCAATGACGGCAATCTATCTGGTCTGTATGCAAATTGTAGTGGGTCCATGAGCTAGGGAGGGAGAAGGTTATGAAGGATTTCACTAACCGCTCGTAGCACTTTTTGATCATGGAGGTGAGTCCTGCTGGGCGGTTTTGGGTCTTTGTGGGGACAGGGACAATGGTGGTCTTCTTGAAACATGTGGGAACTATCAGCTGGAGCAGTGACATTGAAAATGTCTGCGAAGACATCTTCCAGTTGATCTGCACACACTATGAGAGTTCGGCCAGGGATCCTTTGGAAGTATTTGAACACATTTTTTCAGAAGAATGAGCTGAAGTTGCTGCAAATTCACAGCGCTCCCGGTATGAATGGTTTTGTAACCGTCATGTGGGCTGATGCTATTTATTCAATAGGACTTGTTGGTACAGTGAGATAACATCTGGGATTCGGATTATAACATCCAAATATAGTTTAAATATAGTCTTCTCTTGGCCTTAAAGTCTACAGTTAACTGATGTTCCCTCATTAGTCCTGTGTGAACTCATAAATGTATAAACCCACTTGTTCATTAAATCAACGATGGTAGTTTATCACAAGGATCTTTGTATGAACATCTTTATAAAGTAATCTCATTATGATTAAATTATTTAGACCTATTTTTATTTTGTGATGTGTGGAATATATCTTATTTATTATTTAATCAATAATTTGCACGGAGAGCTCTCACTCACATGGTAATGGACTAGACTAAACCAGAATAGAATAGAATTCAACAGAAATTCAGATATGTCACAGAAATGTAAAACACCAATAATATTTTATGTGAAACTGTATTTCACATGTGATACATTCATAAACAGGCATATCCCTTACAAAAAGTATATATGAATTTATAAATGTAGAAATGTCACACATAGGCAATGCGAAATATTTACAATGTTCATATGTGATTAAAGAAATAGATTAAAATTGTAAGAGTAATTTCAACAATGAAATACAGTAGGAAATAGCAGATAGGAGCAGAGTAGAATACAACACAACACATAACAGTGTTGAATGTAGAAAAGTAGTGAGCACAAAGATGATGCAATGGATAGACTGCAGCAGAGAATGGTGCAAATCAAACAAAGAAGAATACAGTAAAGTAGGGGATTAGAGAAGCACAGTCAAGGAAAAGAGGGAAAATACAGAAGGTGTATGTCTGGTCTAAGAGCCTGAATATGGCTCTGCCTTTTAAAGTCCTTAGGAGATGAGCTGCGGAGAAATATGCAACAGGGCCCTTTCTTGTCCCAAGAACGTTTCAAAGAATTTCTCAACTATTACACATGGGTGGGATGTTGGGGTGTCCACATACTTTTGGTCATCTAGATTATATAACAGAATGTTTGTACAGGTGCTGTACGAATAAACCCTATTATCATTACTGTTATTATTCTATTGATCCCCGTACATACTGTATATTATGGTATGGGACAAATAATCTACATGTATTCTCTCCCGCTTTTGCTCTCTCTCCCTGTATTGTGTGTGTGTGTGTGTGTGTGTAGTGTGTTGTCTTCAGCCCTGCAGTCCACTGACTTCTTTGGAAAGACTATTCTGATTACAGTTTGGGATGTAGTGAAAGACTGTGCTTATGAAAGCACAACTGTAGTGTTGAAAGGGAAAATCACAGCTGATGCATCTGAAAGCCACCACACTGACAAGCCTTGTAATTTGTCACCCAGTGAAACCTCATTTCCTTCATCAACAACACTGTTGTTACAAGTTCAAACACTGGAGGACGAAACCGTGACAGAAATGTTTCCACCCAGCTTTCTGACTGCATTTCTCACATTTTATCATTCCTATCTAATAAATAATTGGTAGCTGTAGTAACTTGTGTATATGTGGAGTTTTATTACAGAAGATAATCACTCAGTAACACATATTTATGTACGGTATAACTTATTAAATTTAGAAATAAAGAAATAGAAATAGAAATCAAACTGAATTGAATTGAACTGAGTGAATGCCAGTCCGAGTTCGCTCTTGTTTTTCCTTGTTGTTACACTGTCCATCTTCACAGGTACTCCGGTTGTTATACCGTCCATCATTTCCACTAGCTGGGAATGGCTACCGGAAAATAAAAGCCTTATTCATCTTCTGTTTTGGTTGCGCAGTGCAATAATTGACACACTTCCTTTGTTTCCGACAGATTATACCCAGAGACAGAGAGAATTGCACAGTGAAAGCGAAGCTTAGGGGAAACCAGTCTAAACACCAATGGTGTCATTATTTTATAACATTTACATTGTGCAATCAACATTTACTTTAAAATGAAAAGTTACAGAAAAAGGGTTGTCTATTGTCACTTTAAAATTGGTATTGAGAATAATAAAACACAATATCATGGTAGAAAGTGTGACATTAAATAAAGATAATTATAAAAAAAAATTGTTATATTAAAAAAAGATGTTGACACATCCGAATAAAATTCATAAATATGAGGGTAAAAAGGTGGATAAAAAACTAAAAAGAGAATTTTCAATGTTATGTTTCGGTTTATGATGATGGTAATCCTGAAGCAAGACGCGCTTTTAGTAAGATGAACACATAACAAATCATGGAAAGATGTGCTTGGCAGTTCCAGCTCTGATTAGCGATTATTATAACAAAAATTATTGATCACAGCCATAAGAAATGTATTCTGTTTCTGTGTTCCTCTGTTGCTCTGCTGTGTGAAAATACATGGTGATAGGTGATGATCTGTTCCTACACGATGCTCACTGCTTCTTTTCAGCTCTTCGATTTATCAATGCACTGTCTACAAAACAGAATAGCATTGACAGAGTAGAAGATAGCTGAAAGAAAATCAACTAGTGCAATTTGACCTTTACATGAAACACACTATATGAACTGCTCTCCTTTAGGTCATGTAATATTTACCATATCAACCCCCTCGCAAGACAGAACAATGATATATGACAGCAAAAATCCAGATCACATTCAATAACACGAACATTTGAAATATTGTTCCTTTTAAATATATCTGCATATGCCAACTACAGTATGGTATGAATAAGGCTGGCTATTTTCTCAATCTTTCTTATCGTCAACAAATGCCAGGAAAAGACCCAAAACCTTTCTGACTTCTGGGACATCTGGGCGTTACTGATAATTCAGGTGAGAGAGGTATGTTGTGGTCTTGTAATCAGAAGGTCAGCGCTTTCCAGACCAAGGCTGGATTATCAACTGTGCCAAGCAGACAACTGACTGGGGGCCCCAGACTCCCAGGGGCCTCAAAATCCCCAGGCTCACTGTTGCAATATAATAGATTATAACTTTGTTTTGGAATGTGCACTACTAAATCGTGACCTGACAACTTTATTACGTGAACTTTACGCCCTACGTCAAAATCTATTTTTGATAACTTTATTATTTCAGTTGCCATTGTGCAAATGTTTGTTTGCTGTCCCTTTTATAAAGGACACATAAGAGGTGCTGCTATTTCTCGTGTTGATTTGGATATCCTGAAGATACACTGCATATGTACATTTCCATAATTCTGTCATATGTTTAGAATATAAAAACAACAACAAGCTGGCCTTGACCTGAGTGACCTCTCACTTTGTGCTCCTCCCTCCCAGTCCTCCCCGGCTTCTCTCAGAAAATGATGTCTGTCAAGTCCTTCACTGTCATTTCAGGCCTGACTGGGACATTTCAGCAGACAGTCACAGGCGTAGGCTGTGGTTGCTGTCTGTCCAGTGGGAGATGCCTCCCCTGGGTGCCCCCTTGTGCCCCACACACCATATGGTCAGGCCTGGCCCCTCTAGATGGGTGATCTGGTCCATGGACCACCTGAGGCAGCAGGAGCTCTCATAATCACTGGAGACAAGAGCCACTTGACACCAGGCTGACAGATGGTGCTCCAGCACTGCTTCTCTGGACTGCTGCTGCTGCTGCTGGTGTGTGTGGTGTGTATGTGTGTGTGTGTGTGTGTGTGTTCAGATTGAGGCACAATAAGGGTGATGATGTGTCAGGGGTGGTTAAACATGATGGTGGCAGCCCGTCTTCTTTTGTCTCTAGGGCAGCTGTAGCCTCAGGCCATGACTGCAGGCAAATTTCATCACATATAAGGAGCAGAGCCTAAACAACAGAAAAGAACAATGCTGCTGTGTCCCACCTAAGTTTAATATCATATTTTCTTTTACAAACAAACAAACAAAAAAAGTTTTGCTGTCTTAGATTTAGTATTAATCATCTGCTGTGGACCACAATATTTTTTGGGGTAGAAAGTAGTTCCAATTAAAGCTGCTGACAGTGTAGATTATTAAGACTAATGGGCTGTGACTGGCCAACACAGTACCTTTCCAGTTGCAGCAAAAGTTGAGCCTGGTTCAACTTTGTTGCCAGGGGCCCCCTTTGCTGGCACCCCCACTGCATCAATGGATTGGCTCCACTGAAATGAATCAGAGGACTGAATAAATTACAATTAGAATGGGATGGTATCAGTCAGGTTCACATTGTGATTTTAGCCCACTTCCTGCTTTCTCAAGCTGCCCATCAAAATCTCAACTCTTTCTTAGTTGAGATTTTCTCTTTCTTTAACTCTAAAGAAAGAGTTAATTTATATACTTTCTTATAAATTAACTCTTTCTTTACAAAACTGAAAACAAGTGAAGCCCATACAGGAGCATCACTGGCCTGGACACATCACGTTTGAAAATGGGGTTGAATCTCAACCCTAGCCTGTTCTGTGTGGAGCCTTCACATTGTTGGTTTTGTGTATATTTGATGTTATTATCAGACAAATCAAGGATGTGCAGCTCAGGTGAAGTGGAGAATCTAAATTGCCTGTAGCTGTAAAAGCGTTTATCTAACCCTACAACAGACTGATGACTTGTCCAGAGCATGTTTCTGCCTTTCATCCCATGTATGCTGGGATAGGTTCCAGTTCCCCATGATTATGAACAGACATAAGGCATTATGGAAGTGTATCAATGAATTAAGTATATAGAGAAACTGATTCTAAAGGCTGTATGGTTAATAATGAGCATTTTTAATGCATTTCCACTTAGAGTAGTGCAGAACTCCCGAGGTTGTGTAGGAGTTGAGGAACTGAGTTTCCACTTTGTTGGTACATAAATACATGAACTGCACAACCACATACTGTATACCACAATGATACCTCATTTGACCAAAATCTACAAATTACGAAAAGTTATCATTAAATTAACAAATGTGTTGACTACAAATGAATCCACTAAACGTAATAACTATCTTTCAACCATTGTTGCAGCTCAAAGTGCTTCACAAAACAGAATTAAAAACAATGTGAGCAGAAATCTAGAATACAATAACAAATAACTAAAATGATGACACACCAGAGACAAACAACTTAAAAACTAAAAAGGTAGGATTACTGCAAATTAGAAGCTAGATTTAAAACATTGTGTTCTAGTCATGATGTTCCACTTACACAATTTTAGACAGCATTGAGACACAATGTTCTCCTCTACTGGGTTGCCTTAACATCACACTGCTTGAAAGTCTTGGAGAGACTGGTGTTGGACCAATTTTAGACCTCAGGTGACCAGTTTTAGACCTTGGATCCACTGCAGTTTGCTTATTGCTTTGAGGTGGGGGATGAGGATGCCATCGTCTACCTGCTGCAGCGAGCACACACCCACCTGGACAAAGCTGGCAGCACTGTGAGGATCATGTTCTTTGACTTCCGATACTGCTACGAGAGAAGCTCCAGAGGATGCAGGTAGACACCTCCATAACCTCCTGGATTATTGACTACCTGACAGATAGACCACAGTTTGTACAGCTGAGTGTCTGAGCAGGTCGTTAGCAGCATAGGAGCACCACAAGGGACTGTACTCTCACCCCTCCTCTTTATACTGTATACCTCAGACTTCCAGTACAACTCGGAGTCTTGCCCTCTGCACAAATTCTCAGATGACTCAGAGTTGGCAATTCACCTTCACAGCTGTAGTCAGTCGTGGTGCTGCGTTGGACTGCATTATATTGAACAGCGAAACATTTTGTCCATGCCCATTCATATACATAAGAAAGAAGGAATATTAAGAAGACTCTTCATTGAATATAATTCATTGTAACAGCAGCAATAACATCAAAGGTTCGAAAGGTCAAAGAATAAGCTGCACTCTACATCCATATGGACATTCAACAAACATACAGTCTGAAGTTGCACTCCAACAAACCACCCAAATATGATCTCAGTTTACTGAAGATAAGTTTCAAAACAACTAAATAGTGTACATAACCTTTAAACATTTTATATATACCACAGTATGCATGTACTGTACACATACTGCATTTAAACAACAAAAAAATAGACAAAGAAAAAAAACTAAAAACAGTATGCGTGGATTACCCAGTGATTTTGGGCTTTGATAGGGCCCTCTACTCTGCTTTCATCCAGGTTCTCTGGTTGAGGGGCGGTTTTATTGTCTTTGTGATCATCATCAACACACTTGCTGATGTATGATGTCACTGTCGAAGTATATTCCTCAATGTTGTTATGGTTCTGGGTGGCTGTATCAGTCTATGCACTAAAAACAGTCCTGCAGAGCTGCTGTAGTTTTATCTGTTCACACTAACAGTTTTTTATGGTGTGACCCTTTTAATCAGCTGGGTGTAAGTAGGCACGAGAAGCAGGGAATTATGGTCTGATTGATAACAATGGGGGTGGGGGAAGGCTTTATAGCTGCCAGAAATGTTTGTGTAAACATGGTCCAGGGTATATTGGTGGGGGTGTGGACATGCTGGTGAAATAGGTTCATAGTTCTTAAATCCGTTTGATTAAAATAACCAGCTACAATAAAATGACCATCAGGTTGTTTTGTCATGAGATTGATGATGACGTCATACAGTTCCTGTAGTGCATCTTTTTAAAATGTAAACAGGGGTAATGTAACCAGCAGCAATAGAAACACTGGTGAACTCTGTGGGCACAGATGGTCAACATCTCAACATCTGTTGAACACCAACATCACTGATGTGAACACAGAGTCAGCTCCCCTCTTCTTACCTGAGTCTTGTGTTCTGTTGGTGTAGAACATGCTCTGCCCGTTGAGTGCAATAGCTTGATTTTATTAAATGTGGGCACAACAGTCTGGTTTCCTACTGCATGTGGAAATCACTATCAGAATTTAATAATAACCATCAAATGTGTCTCAACACACTACTCTCAGCAACGCATCTTGCCAACTGTTAACTTAAACGAAAGAAAAAGATCACTGATGATTCCCTCAAGTTAAAGCCAAACTGCTGTCCTCTCTGACTGCTTACTAGCGTCCTGCAGCTAATACTACTCCTATAGTAGTAGGGATGTGAATCTCTAGGCTAATTCAATTTAATTCACTTAACAGGTTTATTTGAAATTAATTTCAAGAATAATAATGTTTATATTCCAAGATGTACTGATCCAACATGTTTTCCAGGATCCAGTTTTCACAATTTAGCAATTTATGTAGTATTGTTTGTGGATGTGTTGTACAGCTTCTGCCACCACTTTGTGCCTTTGAGTAAGGTGAAAGAGTTTGAAGCCAGTAGTAGAGGAACACCAGCTTCCTCTGTTTTACGTTGCTGTAGTTAGAACAAAGCTAGCATTGAAAATATGCTGGCGAACTCTGGCTGTGACGCATAACTAGTTTGGCACAAACACTTACCCACCAGTAAGATAACCTTCCAAAATTTACTGGAACAGAACCTCTAGTCACATTATATCCATCTCCAGTTGCTCACGCTCGGCCGTCCTCACCAGCCCAAGTAACTTAGCTAAGAACGTAAACATGAAGCACGTTTTACGTCCTTTACGCTTCACCATCTAATTGGTTTAGCCTAAAGGAAATTACTGCGTACAGCCCAGTCTCACAAAGCTGTAATAGGCAATCATAATGTCGCTCCTATCAAAAGAGAATTGCGATGCATCTAAGAATAATTTTTTCCCCACATCGCTATGTAGTAGCATGCAATGCTAAACAGATACAAAAAAGGAGCTAGTTAGCCTTTCTCCCCTTGATCAAAAAGATCATTAAACAATGCATCACAATATGAACAATGACCCTGTTGTTCATGTCTGTCAATTGTCAGTGTTGTGTTTACATGTCTAGACATTGGCCATATTGGGCAGATCTGTGAATCAATATTTCGTCACTGCAACGACAAAGCAGTCTAAGGCTTAGCAGGTCAGATAATTACTCCCAGCAGTTAAACTGAGATAAACATACTGTGATATCCTCAATCCAGGAGAGGCAGTGAAGAAGTCTGTTGTTTACAAAGATGCTCACTTTTTAGTCAGATGGGTGGCATGTCATAAAATGGATTTAAATCCGTTCTGCTCATCAGATTAGGAGAGATTTACTCAGCCAGTAAATGGGGAGATGGATGGATATAGAGAGTGTGTTTGAGCAGGTTGGTTGCTCTTGGGGGGGGTCGGTAGTGGAGGGGAGGGGTAGATGTGTTTGTTCTCTGGTGCCACATCCTCTCAAAAGCCTTTCTCTGCTCAGATTGTCTGTCTGAGCCTCATGCATGGTCAGGCTAAAAGATTGACTGTGACACCCTCCACTTTGCCTGGAATCCACAGACAGGTCATAGCTGGTCCAATATGAATTCTACCAATCCCCAGTTTGTATGTATGAGCTTGCAATTAGTTTTGTCAAATTATTAGAAGTCTTGTCAGTTTACTTCCACATAAAATACAAAGTTTATTCAAGTGATCTGAAAAGGGAACCAGGCCTTTATTGAAGACACACTGGTAGTCTTGAGGAAGCTTCTCTATTTTTTTTAAAATATGTAACATTTGTTAGAGTTGGAGAAGAGTAAAAGGCTTTTTAGGTGTAGTGCCCACATGGATATTGCAACTTCAGGGACGATCAAGACACAGTAGCCCACAAAAGATTTTTCCCCTATGCAAGCATTGGATCCATGAATACTTTTCTGAATGTCCCAACACACTTAAATGTTTCAGATCAAACTAATTTACTGTAATTCCCGGACTATAAGCTACTACTTTTTTTCCCCACACGCTGTCATGCTGCCAGTACATTTAGGCTAGTCACACCAGACCAAGGAAATTACTGAACAAGTCACAGTAGACCAATTTACGGTTTGAATCACCGTAAATCAAACGCATCAATTCAGAGGGTGCGGCTTATATTCAAGTGCGCTCAATAGTCCGGAAATTACGGTAAATATTAGTCAAAGACAACACAAGTTGTAAACACAAAATGCAGTTTTTAAATGAAGGTTCTTATTATTAAAAAGGAGTAGGAAAAAAATCCAAACCTACATGGCTCTGTGTGGAATAAGTGATTGCCCCCTAAACCTAATAACTGGTTGGGCCACCCTTAGCAATCAAGCGTTTGCGATAACTTGCAATAAGTCTTTTACAGCACTGTGGAGGAATTTTGGCCGACTCTTTGTTGCAGAATTGTTGTAATTCAGCCACATTGGAGGGTTTTCGAGCATG